>JZKD02S1248259.1:0-12286 GCA_000966675.3 Picea glauca
ACTCAATAGAGGTTTCAGATGAACTTCTCTTGAACATATGAAAGACACGACCAATGATTTGGCAGCACTGACTGAGAGACGACTCAGGATATGACCTTGTAGCAAGTCGAATGAAAGACAAATGGATTTCCCAAACCAGTTTTAGATAATGAATAGGGGGGTGTCATGTTCAAGAGAGACACTTACTACCAATAATATGAATACGAAAACACATCCCTTTCCCAAATTTTTCCTCCACCATTTATGGCGAGTACCTCTTTATTTTTACGCAAGCTTGAGGAGGATAACATATGCTTGTTGATGTAAGTTCATCCTTCGGACAAGTCCCTCAGAGTATGTTTAATGAACCCTAGGAAGGAGTGGTCCAGTCCCATTACGGGTCTTTCGATGTTTTTTTAACGAGTCCAAAGATAGAAAACTCGAAGGTTTTTCATGATTATAGAGTCTGGAAAAACACTCAAAAGAGAACTCTCTCAGTTCCTTTTTCATAAAATAGTCTGATGAGACCTAAAAAGAGATAAATTATTGCCCAACAGACGCTCTCTTCAAATACTTTAACGAGCGTGAAAATAACAAGATTGCTCGACAATCTTTTCATGTTTAGAGAGTCTGAAAAGAGATTAAATAGGACTCCAGGGGGTTCCTTTTTCATATAACCTTGCTGAGCCCGAAAAAGTGATAAAAGTGTGCTCGATTACGTTCTCATGTATTTTTGAGCGCGAGAACGAACAAAGACCAAGCTCGAGGTTTTGTTTAAAAACCATAAAAAACAACTCAAACATGCGATGAAAAA
The DNA here is from genome assembly GCA_000966675.3 of Picea glauca. Taxonomy (NCBI): domain Eukaryota; kingdom Viridiplantae; phylum Streptophyta; class Pinopsida; order Pinales; family Pinaceae; genus Picea; species Picea glauca. The sequence goes on from JZKD02S1248259.1 coordinate 794, forward strand.
GAGAAAATATATGTATCCCTGTGTATGGGCGTCGAAGTCATCATGTCTGCAAAAAATCGCACTCATAGGGGTATTAGGCATTAGGTTTGATAAAATAAAACAAATATAAAAACCAACAAAAATGGTAAAAAGTAAATATAAGTGGGTAAAATTTCTTTTACCATAGTCATTGTAACTTTGCCAAGATTTTAGCCCAAAACCCCTCTTTTTCCCTTGAATTTCGGTGCTCGATTGTGGAAGGTATGAACAACCATTTGGTGAACTGTCTCCATCAGTGAGGTAAGCTCCTTGTCTTCTATCTTTTCATGGTTCAATTTTTTGTTTTCATTGGTAAATTTCAAGTTTTTGAGCTTGTTTTAGGGATAAAATTCACGCTCAGGCATTCTCACGGGCTAGCCACATGGGACCTGCGATAATGCATGATTCTTGTAGGTGGCCCCAAAGGCACCTGCGAGAACATAAAAATGAAAATTTTCTTTGATGTGTTCTCAATGAAAAATGTACCAAGGCTTGAAAAGAGTTGTTGACCTTCTTCTTATTCTTGTTCAGGCATTTGGCTGTCACCATGGTTCTGGAATGGCATGAAAGAGAGAATGAAGAAGATGATGCTATTGCCAGGAATAACCCAGGCACCATTGCCGCTTTGTGATACTGTGTTCTCCTTAAATTCTTTCGGATCATGGGTATGAGGGCCCAAGTCAGGCTGTTGGAGTACCTTGTTCATATGTGGGACGTGGACCAACAAGTATTCCACGTGGGGGTCCACACATTTTCTTTGGATATCGAGGATGTTTATTTCCTGATAGGACTGTCATGGCGTGGGTACCATGCTAGCTTGATTGGTAGCCGAGGTGGTGGGTTGCCTGTGAGTGAGTATTGTCGTCAGTACCGTGTTCTAGAGGTGGAAAGAAGCAAAGGAAAAGTGGCCATTTGGGGGGTCCAGGATTTGACCCTTCGCACTATCTTGTTCACCAATGCTCGTATGGCTGGGAGCGTTGCTCCACACATGGCTTTCCAGAGCTATTTTTAGTATTCCATAGAGTGTATTGAGCCTCGGGTCTTTAACTGGTCAGACATAGTCCTTCGTAGCGTGAAGAGGCAGTTGACTAAATGCAGGAGAGGCGACCTGAAGCAATTCAGGTACAGGTCATTGTTGGTGTCCTTATTTCTTGAGAGAGTTCCCTTGTTGAGGTTGCAGGTTGAGTTTGATTTACCAACTCCAGAGGATCCAAGGATGGTGAGGTGTTGTAACCTTATGGCCCAACATGTAGCTGGACCAATCATCAAATACAATGATTCCTTCTTTGACTGGTTATGGCCACAGATGTTGATGGTCGATGATTATGCCTATGCCGGGTTGGACTTCCGAGGGGATCCGGACTTAGCTCTACCCGAGGATGCTTAGTGGGGATATCTAGGTAGGAAGTACACATTTTTTCACTTTTTAAATGTTTTTTGTGAGTTTTATCATATGCAAATGTTTTTATGTTTGTCCAAGGTCTAATTACAAAAAATCTTTTTTGATGACATAGACGTGGGGCCTTATCAACCTCCGGGTACTTCTCCTATTCATCGATGAGGAGAGGTGGCTCCAGTGCCATGATGGGATGCTCAAGATTATGAGGCAGTGGAACAAAACTTAGAGGGTTTGACTGCTGACATTCCAGACATGCCTCTCGGAGAGGTCCCACGGCATTATCAGGGTCATACGGTGGGCGTGTTAGAGTCTATTGGCCGACTGCTTCGTAGGGTTTCCCGGGCAGTCATGTGTTATCATGAGCATCATCCATGACATTACTTTGTAGAAGCTATGAGATTCAGATTTTGAAATTTTGGTTCTTAGACATAACTTTTTTGTAAAAAACTTTTTGATCATTATATATACATATATACGGCTTCTACCAACTTATCTTGTGTTATGTGATGCATGTGATGTGATTGGTTTATAAATGGCCCAAATCTCTATCTAATACATAGTTAGCTAATGCATCAGTTAATGTATTTAGACATCTAGGAATATGTTGATACTCAATATAATCAAAATAACGTTCCAAGAGGCGAATTCACAAATATACCCATAACAAAGTAGGACTTCAAACAACATAATTACTTAACTGTAGCACTACGAGCTGTGAATCGAGTCACACAACCAAGTGATGGATACCGAGCAAGATAGCATCAATCAACAATTCGATAACAACGCTATACTCTGCAATATTTTTGGTCGCACGGCCGAGGCACACACCTCGTAGAGTGATAAGTTCGTTTGTAGGAGAATAAATTGCCCACGCAGCAGAAGCAAGTTTCTGAGTACTATGGCTAGTGCCATCAGCGAAGCCAATGTGGGGTAGCAAAGACTCCGACATCTGGAAACCAAACACAATGTAACATAAGGGCAGAGACCAGATAACGAAAAAAGCATACTACAGTAACACACAAGAAGTATGATACAATAAAATACAAGTACTCGTGCACAGGTGATCCTATGCATAGTACTTCTTTAAGTGCAACCCATTTATGGGTTCACTCAAAGGGATACCATCGTAATCTACTAACTCGTAAGCTCTTTTTTCCAAAACTCGTCTAACAATATAAGGACCTCGCCACATGACTTCAAATTTTCCAGCTCCTAGCATATCTCGATCTTGTTCGTAGAGGAGAACCAGATCTCCTTCGGAGAAAATGCAAGGCTTGACATGTTTTTCATATTGGGCCTTGACACATTTCTTCTGGGCTTCTATGACTAGGGTAGTGTCCCGTCGAGTTTTGTCTAATCGCATGAGATACAATAGACATTCTTCCTCAGCATAAGTGTTTGGTAGGAGTTCGACGGCTATTTTTAAGGAGGGTATCTCACATTCAATTGGGAGGATGGATTCTAGACCATAGACTAACCGGAAAGGTGTAAACCCAGTAGCAGACTTAACGGATGTCTGATAAGCCCACAATACTGAAAACAACATTGTGTGCCAACTTGTTTTGTGAATCCCTATCATTTGTCGAAGCATGGTTATGAGAACTTTGTTAATCACTTCGACTTGGTCGTTGGCTTGTGGGTAATAGGGCGTTGAGTTTTCATGACGAAGACCCAACTTTTCAATGAGTTCGGACATCATGAAGTTTCTAAAATGGCTACCATGATCAGTGATGATAGCCTGAGGAACACCAAAATGAGCTATGATGTGATTGAAAATGAATAATGCTGCGGTCTTTCCAGTATTGTCAAATGTTGGCATCACCTCGGCCCATTTCATAAAATAATCTACGTCTACAATAATGTATCCATGCCCCCCGACTGAGTGGGGGTGACATGTCATGAAATAGATACCCCATTTTGCAAAAGGACCAATGGAGACCACAGGGTGAAGAGGAGAAGGATGTGATCGTATCTTATGATTATAGGTCTGGCAAGCATGGCATTTTTGGATGGTGATTATGCAATCGTTAAATAAAGAAGGCAAAAAATACCCTGCTTGTAAGATCTTCTGGGCAGTAGCATACTCGGACATACGACCACCATAGGCTCCAGAATGGCAGTCATTTAAGGCTTTCTTGGCTTCGTCAAACGTGAGGTAGCATCGAAAAACTGAGTCAATGCCACGACGATAAAGAGTATCCCCGAGGATAATATATTGACGGGCTTGGTAGCGTATTCGACGTCGGTCAGTACTGGAAAAATTGGGATGAAAATTCTGGGTTTGGAGATATATGATGATATCGTCGTACCAAATATCATCGGAACTAATTAGGAAAAGGGATTCATCAAGTAATGAATCGGCTGCTACATTTTTCATTTTAGAGTGGGGAAAGTCGCATATCAACTCAGAAAACACTAAGGACTTCTTGGACTTAGCTCATTTGAATTCCAAGTCAAAATCCTGGAGTATCACAATCCATTTGGAGTATTTTCCCCCTAGCAATTGACGTGTGAGAATGTGTTGCATAGGGTTGCAGTTAGAAATTACCGTTGTCTTACGAGAGAGGATATAGTGCCGAAAATGTTGAACTGCTTGGACAGCTGCCAAGGCCAATTTTTCGACATGTAAATACTTGGTTTCAGTAGGTGTTAGACTTCGAATCAAGTAATAGATAACATGTTCGTCATGAGAATCATCCTCTTGGACGAGAACCATAGCGATGGTGTAATCCGAGGCTACAAGGTAGAGGAAATAATCGCGACTGTAATCGGGGGGGAAGAGAAGCGGAGCACGTGTCAGGGACAGTTTCAAAGATTCGAAGGCTTTGTTTGTGATGGTATCCCATATGAACTCAGACCCCTTTTTGAGTAGTTGCATAAATCCAAGAGTTATCTCGGCATAGTTCGGGATGAAATGACGAAGAAAGTTTGCTTTCCCTTGCAAACTTTGTAACTGGCGAAGTGTAGAAGGAGGAGGGAGATTGAGAATCGCCTCGACCTTTAAAGGAACTACCCTGATCCCTTGACATGAAATAATAAATCCTATAAGTCGGTCAGATTCTACGCAGAAAAAATATTTGTGAGGATTCAAGCGTATATGGTAAAACCGATAGCGGAGGAAAATGGCTTAGAGGTGGATTGGATGATCGACCCAGCACATGGAATGAGTGGGTAAGTCATCAAGATATGGTTGCACGATGTGCTTGATATCATGGAAGGCATAAGACATAGCACGTTGAAAAGTTGCGCCAACGTTCTTTAGACCGAAAGGAAGTTTTCGATAGGCGAAAGTGCCCCAAGGACAAATAAAAGAGGTTTTTTGTTGATCCTCGGGAACAATATTGATTTGATTATATCTAAAAAAACCATCCATCAGAGAGAAGATTTCACTTTCGGCACAATCGTTGACAATCTGATCGACGAAGGGGGTAGGAAAGTTGTCTTTAGCACAAGCTTTGTTAATATCCCTATAATCAATGCATACACGGATTGTGCCTTGTTTCTTATCGATCGGGACAAGATTGGAAACCCAATCAGTGAGGGCCATTGGGTAAATAAATACGACTTTGAGAAGTTTCTCGACTTCAAGCTTGATAACGGCTGCTTTACATGGGTGAACTAGACAAAGGCATTGTCGGACGGGTTTAGCATCTAGGTATGTCTTAATCTCATGTATCACAATGTCGGGGTCAATACCTAGCATTTCCTCATAGCTCTAGGTGAAGACGTCATGAAATTATTTGAAAAGTGACTTGTAGGTGACGATTTCATGAGGGGAACACGAAGCTCCGATATGCACATTTTTGACAATTCCAGGTTTGATGGATATGTCGAGGGGAATAGTGGGTGAGATATTGCTTAAATTCCATTCGGAAAACACATCGTGTGTGTACTTGGGAATGGTTGAAATGATGACAACGGTTGACGGGGTCGAGATCCATTAGTAGCTCGTGATGGTGTGTTGTTCCAGGAAGAGGATGGAATGGTGATGTCCATCGTTCCAGGGGGTGTCTTCCATGATAGACATAATCATCTTGTCCGTGGGAAAAGTGACGTGGAAAGGATCTGGAGATAAATCACCAAGAGAGGGGGTAGAAGGGGTTGCCAATTGAATGGCCCAATAGGCGGATTCGACCGGACTCAAAGGCATTTCATCACCATAACGAAGATGATCGTCAGGGTCAGGTACCATCCATGGGTTGTGAGACGCAGGGGTTCCATGAATCGAGGTGGAGATCATGTTGATTGAAGCGACAGACAAGTGTAGAACATCGAGTGGTGGAATGGGGAAGGTACCCATTAATGAAGAGTCTTTGAGAAGACCTACACCGACGTTCTCATAGCCCGGTGGGGTTTTGGCGATGAACAATATGTTGCCAGTGCATGTATCCGAGTTAAAGAAGGCTAATTGGTCGACGATGATTACCTTTCCTTGATGCGGGAAATGTACAACATTAAAAAGAGTCGACACAATTGCGCGGATGGAATCGATCCAGCTATGACCAAGCAGAAGATTGTAATCGAGAGGATAGTCAAAGACTTCCACTTCGACTTGGACCGTTTTTCCTTCTAGCATGATTGGAAATGAAGGAAGGACATCGTAAGTTTGAAAACTGGAGCCATTGAAGGCTTTGAGTGTGTTATGGGATTCAGTCAAAGAGGGAGAGCCCATGGATTTCCAGTAGGTAACAGACATGACACACGTTGAGGCACCCTCGTCAATAACAGTTCTAAAAATGTTTTTTTCGGAGATAATCACTTGTATTTGAAATGTGAGTTGAGGGGGTAACCTTGGAATGTGATCTTCCAAGTAAAAAATTATTAAATTTGTATCCGTCAAGTCGATTCCACCGATAGCTTTCAACAGTGCCTTCCATTGTGTGGGACAACTTTGAAGGACTTCAAGGGATGACATCGCAAATGGTTCTTGGGCTAGATCTTCAACAATGTTGTAGTTCTGGGCAGCATGAGCATGAGGATTGAAAGTCGATTTCCGAACGACGGCCTTTGGAGGAGGGAGAAGAACTGTGTCAAGGCTTGGTCATTCGAGATGAAGAGGACCGTTGGTAGGTGGACTCGTGGGAGATGGTTGGACCAATGAAGGAGGTATAATATCAACCTTCTCTTTAGAGGGAGAATAATCTTTGGCTCGAGTGGTAAGTGCGATGTCATTCTTCTTTGAATCGCTAGTACACATTAATACATAAGATGTGGTGGAGGGGGATGGTTGGTCATGAATGACCAATTGGCCTGTTGTTGAGAAGGGAAGGATTGTGACAAAATGGTCGGAGTGGGCAATTTCGGGGCCCCTTGAAGGAACTTAGTAACCTTGGCGCGTCGTGGACAATCCTTCGTGTAGTGCTCATCAGCAGAGATAAGACAAGGGTATTGAGGTTTGCACTTATCCCTATTGTCAACAAGTGGAGTTTTGGTTCTCTCTGCTTGCGAAGTATTTTTGTCCTCCTTATTCTTACCCTTTCCTTTTCTGGATTTGTTTTTACCGGCTGGGGTAGATTGGACAACATTGATCTCAGAAGTCTTGTCGGTGAGAGGGGTAGGAGACAGAGCATTTTGAACATTAGAAGAAATGTGTTTGGGGTTGTTGCTCAAGGCAGAATGTGGTTGGGCATGGAAAGTGCCAATCACACCGTTAGCTGCATGAGAAGTAGCTGGAGTAGTTGAAGTGGCGGAAGTGGAGGGACGAGGTGCATCAAGGTGTAAGTCGTAAAGAGTACTCGTTTGTGCGTAAACGAGGTCAAGGTATTGACCACAACTTATGGCATGTTCTTCCATGAAAACTCCACCCATGGCTATGTCATGACCGATGTCATTCACAAATGATTTTGTGAACCACTCTGCTAGAAATTGATCTGTAAGTTCGAGTTTGATGAGACGTCGTCTCCGTCACCACTCATGAATGTGATTGGATATATGAGTGGCTTTATTTTTTTTGAAAGAACTCAAAATATCGGTCCCCGTTTCATAATGGATCGGTAATTGGTAGTGGGTGAGGAAAGCCATAGCGAGGGTGTTGAAGTCAGCGAAGAAACCTCGTGGTAATTCTATATACCACTTCGCGACAGAACCAGTGAGAGTTCGTTGAAAAAGGCATAAACAAATAGAGTCATCCATCAAGGAGTTGGATGAGCACCAAAGGTGAAAAGTCATCACGTGATTGTTCGGGTCCTCTCCCGCTTTGCCATCGAATTTAGGTATGTCAAATGGTAGCTTGGATGGTATAGCGGGCCATTGGGGAGAGTGACGGATTGGATCATTTAAAATCCTCGACAGATCTGGGAGGTCCAAAGTGGCTAAAAAGGGTAACTGTCTATTCACATGCGGGTACTGGTGGCTTTGGGGAGGGAGTCCCATCGGAAAACCAATGGGACCATAAGCAGTTTGCATATAATGTGAAGATCTGAGTGGTTGTTATAGAAGCAATTAACTCATAGGATTGTACCCTTGAACGGGGGCATGGGGTTGAGCGATCGAGCCCCAAATAGGATTCGACATACCTGGATATGGTTTGCCTATACTAGGGGGTATAATGGAGGGAACTTGAGGATGTTTCCCTCCAATCGATTGAGGATTATGTTGTATCATGTGATTCCAATACTAGGCCAAGGATGGAGGTATGTTTTGTCTATAGGGTGGGGTTGGTGGGGGTTGTCCTCCAATCAGGGGTTGAGTTCCAATTGGGGGTTGTGTTCCAATTGGGATTTGTGTCCCAATTGGGATTTTCCCTATAAAGGTGGGTTGAGTCGAGCCTCCTTAGTGAAATTGTCCACCAACAGGAATCTATTAATTTGGTGTGAATGATGGATTGGTGCCACTAGGATCAGCGTCGCCGATAGAGGATGGAGAAGGTCCTCTGAAAGGGGGTAGAGGAAGTGTCGGAATGAAACCGGGAGGAGAGTTCCCAGAAGAAGAGGGACCACCAGGAGTTCCGGATAGGGTTTGTGTAGGAGTGGGAATAGAGGCATTCAACGCACGGTATCCAGGTGGAAGTGTCGGGGTGACACTGGGAGAAAGCGGTGTGCCAATAGGGGTTTGACTAGCTGCGGTAATCCTGATGTGAATATTCCTAGTATCTTTGTAATGGACCATTTGTAAAGGGAGGGTCAAAATGTGGTTAGCTCATGGAGTGTTTGTTCCAGGAAAATAATATGCAGTAGTAAAAGGTACTGCATCTGGATCATAGGTTTCATGTAGCTCAGGCCCGACAGTTATGTCAATGCCTGATCCAGAGCTAAAGAGATCCTGTCTAAAAATTCCAGTGGCCCAAAAAGGATCTTGACCCTCAGGTCCTAGAAACGGTCCAGTTGGTGATCTGGAAGACTGAACAACTAGTTCTCCAAAAGGGGTCAGTCGCATGATACGTCTCTTAGAGGTGGGGTGAAGTCAAAAGTCCTCCCGAGAATTGGAAATTAGGAATCATTCTAAAGAGTCAGTTCTCTCCAGCTATGGAGTGGTGACGTCTTGGACTTCACTCTATTGAGGAGAGCCCTCCTATGGGTTGGTAGGAAAAGGTTGAGATCCTTCTAGATTTTCTGGAGGTAAACCCTGCATTCTACGTGAACGACGCGGAGGGTCAATTGTGAACAAATTAAAAAAACTGACGAAGAGAACCCTATGGTCAACTTGGGTGAACAAACAGCATGCGCTAGTAAAAAATCTAGGAAACAATCACCAAGCAAACAAGAACTTCTAATTCCGAAGATACCAGTTGGTGATGAAATCCAACGTTGCAACAACGAGACGAGAAGGGGCTGGGCTAGGGTGAAAAAGTTACACTGACGACCTGCTTAACGGACTTACACCCTGGTGTAAGCTCCCACACATAATTGTGGGTATACCCTCCAAGGATCCCGAGTGAGTTTGGCAAATGTCGATTCCAGGTACCATGAAGACTTGCCCCTTCATAGTCACCTTGTGTAAGACCCTAAGAAGATAGGCCACTAAGGTTACCACCAACAACAATAAATCCTGGGGGGATAGTCGACAGTCTGATCCACATGCAAGGGCAGGGTATCTATCCCGAAATCAACTTGAGAGCATTCCACTCATCATTGTGGGTATACCTTCAAGTGACCCCCATAATACGTGCAATCTCTACACCGATATCAACAAAGTAGGGTGAGTAACTCTGTCAATATCAATGCGACCTCGGGTTTGACCCTTGTGTGATAAGGGCTTCCTAGGACAAAATGTTGCAAATGGAATTTGAAACTCCTTAACAAAAGATGCTATTGTGTGTTTTGTGCTTTGGAGAGTGTATCTCTCTGCCTATTCCAAAGCTCTAGCCTAACTAATCGTTGGTGTAATAGAGTCCCAGAAAAAAGTTACTAGTTAAATTTTAAAATTGCACAATATTATTAAAGGTTGTTGTTACTCAAAGGTGACGGAAATGAAATTAATGTTGTGTGAGAATCTGACCCAACAATGCATAGATAGGAATGAAAAATATCAATTCTTGTTTAATGAATCCTATTTACAGGAGGGAAAGAGGAGTTTTCCGGAACAATCTTGAACTACGATATACAATCTTCTTTAAAATGAAATCTCAACCAATCATGTAACAATGACAATTCTCTATTTGTTCTATTTCAACGATTGATTTCCAATATTTTCAAAATGAAAATGCTTTTAAAAAGAAAAATGTTTTTTACTTTTCAAAAAGAACTACACCATGGTGGTGAAACTAAGGAAAACCAATAACTAACAAAAAACAATAAACAAAACCCAAACCAATCTTTCAATGGAGACAAAAATGACATGCAGGCAAGACTAGTCTTTTCAACTGCATGAGAACAACAATTTTCCAAGTAATGAGCAAATGAGAAAGACAAACAGTCCCAACTTTCAAACCGATCACCGGCTCCTAACCAAAAAAGTACTCAAATTCCAGGATCAGAGATTATATCCTAGCTAGGAAAAGTCAAGAGATGAGAGTTGAGAAAAAGATGGACAAGAAGAGCCTTTGATTTCCAAAGATTGATCGTGCACAAAACCCAAAGTCAAGAAACAATCAACCAGTGTCCCAAGAAGTTCTTTTCAGAAACCTATACAGATATGGGAATCTGAGCATACAAAGACCTTAATTCCAAAAATTCTAAAAATGGGTTCGCAGGCTATCAGTAATGTACAGTGCGAGAATGGAGCATTCTCGCAGGTTGGTCACAAGCAGAGTGCAAGAATCTCGCACTGGACTGAAAGGCAGAGTGAAAAATCAAGGGGTTCTCGTAGGCCACAGATGGGTTCAGTGTGAGAAGGCCTAAAACTAGGAAAAATTTTGGAAAAAGACAAAAAATTTGAAGGGACTTCTGGACCCAGAGAATCTGTCAGAGTCTCCTGAAGACTCAAAGATTGATAGAAATGAAGAAAGGTAAGGCAAGAACAAATGGCCAAGGAAAAACACCAAAAACCACTAAAAAATGGGTTTCATCCCCAATGGAGTCACCAATTTTGTTATCGGACTAATCAGTAGGTGTGGACACTAACAGATCTCCCTAGATCCAGCTGGATGTAGAACAAAATAGGACAAGACATGACTCTTTCCCTAAGTTATGACCATTGAATTAGCTAGCAAGGAGGAACAAGTGACATACCTTTGTATTGCTTCCTTAAGTCTCTATTGCTCCCGCTTTGCTCCGGTGCTCTCGTGAGGTCAAAACCAAGACAACACAAACCAACCAAAGTGAAGATAGAAAAATGTATTCAATCATCAACTTATGCATATGATCAAGGAATTACACAATAAAGTAAGAATGGCTTTATGGGAAAAGGACATGTCGCTGTATCATATTAATTAAAAGTAGAAGATACAACCTGATCAACTTGATGTCGCAAGCTTCCTTTCAGTGACTCTTGGTTCCAACACACACACTTGATCTGTACTTGCATGAAGAAGATCCAATTCCTCTTGATAGACCAACTAAAGCCTCCAATCTTTCGTTAAAGAAGGGTTCTTCACACAATTCCTTCACCAATTATTCAATTAATCTTGCTTAACCTTTTCCATGAGAATCCTTTCAATATATAGGAGAGGGTGAGATGGTTACATGGATGAGAATGAT
>JZKD02S1248292.1:0-12285 GCA_000966675.3 Picea glauca
ACTAGATTCAATCTAGCTTTGATACCATGTAGAATTCTTGCAGAAACACCGATAGATCTAGAATTTTAGTTAAATTGAACACAAACAATTTGCTGATATTCAAGAGATGAGAGAATTTTTTTTCTCCATAAATCAAAGAATTATATTAATCAAAAAATGAATATGCATGAGAAACCATCCTCAAAAATAAGAGAGGAGGTGAATATATATAATTTCCAACATAGAAATTCTAGTCAAAAAAAACTAGAAATAGCTAAAATAGGTGTCATAAGCTAAGGGAGACCACATAGTTCGACCTAGACCACTAAAGATACATTTCGCACACTCATTAATGTCCACAAGAGTCAAGTGATGTGAAATAGCTCACTTAATCTCACTTAACTGACAAGAGAAGCAGTTCCAACTCACTTAACTGACCCGAAATAGTAGTTACTAATAATAGTAATGACAAAAATCATTAATTAAGGAATAAATCTCTCACTCAAAGAGGAGGTGCACATTCCCCAATAATAGATGAGTTTTTTCATGGGGGAGTTGGAATAAATCATGAATAAATCAAGAAAATCAAGAACCAGGAGTTAAGCCTTGATCTGAAAATAGTAGTTTTCCCTAAAATCTAGGGATGAGGCGCCCTTCTTTTCTATGTTGCCAAATTAGGTGAAATAAAGTGTAAATGAATGTATTAACCAAGATCTAGGAGTCTAAGATTGGTATAAACTAATGTAAGTTAGGGTTACGCTCCAACATTATAATCAGTAAGGGCAAACTGATCAAGTAAAATTAAATCTCCAATGCAGCCAAGAAAGAAATTGATTTACTGGTAACCTCCTTGATCTGAATCCGAAAAAGAAAGGAAACCATAACATGAAAAAATATAGTTTGAAAATATGGAAGAACCAACCATCATTTGAAAAAAATATCTTGACTTTCATGCTGCTAATAAACTCTAAACAGTCAGCAATAGGGTCAATAAAGACCCAAAGAAATACCTCCCTTTGCTGTTGTTCCAACCGAAAGATGAAATTCTGCTGGTTGCTACCTTCACTGATGACAATGCTGAATGTGGACTATTCTGCCTCTGTCAAATGAAAATACCAGCTCAAATACTGATCTAAAACTTTTTGCTCCTCACCTTCCTTCTCATATCTGCAGAAATCTGTCTTGGTCTGCAAATCAGAAAACTAAGAGCTGCCCTTAGAATCTGCTGCAGATCTGAAAGTGTCACCTACTAATGTGTCAATCTGATAATCATCTTTGGGGTTTTCAAAGGGGAAAATATCATCTTCATGACAACCTAAGTCAGTAGATGCATTTGATACAATGACAAAAGCATCACTATGGTTATCATAGTGTGGATCACTGATCTCTTGATCATGATGAGAAATATATCTTGATGCAACAAAGTCTTCATAATTATCTGAAGCTTTATTCAACAATAAATTCATGACAAAATTCTGGATAAAGAAGATCAGCTGAAAATTTTATTTTACAAAATGAATGGAAGGCAACATGAAAATTTTCCAAAGAATTGATACCTGCATTTGGAAGAGACTGGCACCAGTTAAGAGCAAATCCCTCTAATGATTGCCTGAAAAGATTAATTTTAACATCTTCATGTATAATTTCAAGTCGATTAATAAAGTCATGAAAATCTAGCAGGTGTTCCGCTGATACTTCCCATTCTTCTCCCCGAAATATGGGAATACTTCTTTCCCATTCATCTTTACTAGGAACTGGATGAGGGTAACAAAAAATACTTGAAAAATTGCAAAAATCATACCTGTTGTTCATTTCATACCAGTGGAGTCACCATCAGATTTCTGAACAATAGAGTCGCCACTGAATCTTCCTTCATGGAGTCGCCAGATAGATGATTACAACCGATTCATGTCCAAACTTTGTCTATCATCAAAGCTAGATCTTGTCGTGTCCCAAGGAAGTTGAGCTTCAATCTCCTCTCCCTAGTAACAACACCAATTTGTTATCACTCCAAGAAACTCTTTGAGGTTGTAGGTAAAATATGTTTGGTAGCTTAAAGTAAACTTGTTTTTGTGTTTTTGTATGTGTGGATCAATGGGATAACTCAACTACAGTATGACATTGAGACAGTCAAAATGAATAATCAAATGAACTAGTTCTCTCAAGGATCAATAATCATATAATAGTTTTTAAGTGGGTGAAGAAATCAATGCTTATAAACTAGATACACAATGTAGGGTTTAATAAACAATGTAAGAAACTATTAATCAAGTTATGAACTGACCAATGAGATGAAAGTCATTTTGCAGTTAAAACAACTTGAATAAGAGTACAAAAGAAAATATGGGAATCTGACATCAATAGAGAGAGAAAAATGTGATTTGTATTATCATACGAAAAGCCTGTTTACAATATAGTATAGTCCATCTATCCAAAATCGAACCCCTTGATTCATCAATAGTTTGTGGCTTTATAGCCTTTACATCAAGATTTCAGATCCTATTTTAATGGATCTGAAATACCTAAAATAAACATAATCAAAATAAATCTTTAGCATATATGATCTAATCTTATCATCATAAGTCGAAATTGACAGTTGAAGCATTATTTGGCAATTTGCTTATGAAAATCATAGATTCAGAAATCTGTCTTTGATGACTGGGCGATTTCTTTCAAGAGTAATCATGCCATTTGGTGTTATTTCCTTACCATATGTCTTTAAAACTTAATGAGAAATATATTCTAGCTTCTCCTAATTATTATTCATCATTTAACACCTTTCCAACGTGTTCAAGAATAAAAAAATTGCGATTTGGGCAGAAAGAAAATGTTTATGGACTCTTCTGCGCTTTCACCAACTCTTTTTTCCTGAATCCGCCCCTTTAGCCGGTGAAAAGGAAATCTTTCACCGGCTCACTACACTGTGAGAAAAACCAATGAGCCAGTGAAAGCACAGATTTTTTTAATGAAAACTACCTTGGAAAAAATCAAATTTTTGAGCCGTGGAGAGTCCGTTTTACACGCTTGAATAGTCAATTGACAATTAGACATCCTAAGCTTTCCAATGGTACTTTCATATCTGCATTTAGATATTGGGAAGGAAGTCAAAATTACACCACAAGATGATGCATCATTTTTCAAACAAATTTCAGAATGAATTATTTGATCGCTAACAGGCTGACAAAGTGACAACAAAGAGGTCCCTTGGCCTTTCTCCTTTCTAGTTGGTGTATGGAGTTGAGGCCATTTTTCCTTCTTAGCTTGCCTTTCCTATGGAAAAATTATTCCAAGATTATCAAGGGGAGCTAGATCATATGATCAGAAGGATTCAACAGCTGGTTTAAGTGAAACAGACTCGGGAGAAACTTATAGATAAAGCACATGATCATCAGTAGAAGATCAAACAGGCGTTCGTAAAGAAAGTGAATAAAGAGGATTTTCAACTGGGAAATCTGGTTCTCAAGTGGGATGCACCAAAGCAAGATAAAGGCAAGCATGGTAAATTTGAATCTTTATAGATCGGTCCCTTCAAAATTTTCAAGGAATTCTCTAATAACACTTTCAAGTTGCAAAATATGGAGGATATAGAAGTTTTTGGTGGCCCTGTCAATGGGCATTTTCTGAAAAAGTACTTTTCTTGAGCCATGAGTGGCTTTCATACCAATGTAAATATCATCTTTATTTTATTTTTGTTTTAGTAATTGACCCCATATCCCTAGAATAAGGCACTGAATCTACTGATTCTTGGCAGCCCGCAGAGGGCATGCCATCCTCTGTGGAGCCAGTGTTATCACACTAAGTTTCCTTGGGTCTTTATCCCTTAGTTTCATCTTTTCCTAAACCCTTAGATTTTAATGTTTTACTTTGTACCCTTTTGAAAGTGTGTTTGTTTAGGTCCCCTTGATAAATAAAGTTTAAGTCATGACTTATACTTTGATCCTCACACAAATTTTTGACTTAGGACTATTTTTTCATGACTTATCTTTTGATTCCTTTCATGACTTGACACTAGGATCGACTCACCCCCACGATTAGTTTGATTTGACATGCCATCTTCCTCACTCATGCCCTCATATCCTTTCCTTGCTGTCCCTTTTATCCTTTGTTTACTACCCAATCATTTTTTGAATTTGAGCACTGCCAACTCATAAGGAGTTTCAGTAGTGCACTCCCTGCCCATCATATTCTACCATGATTTGTGGGTACGAAACTGATGTCATATCTTCCTTGTTTTCAATGCTAGGGGTGGTTAAAATATGCTTTCAAGTTTTCATATTTATGAGCTCTGATAACCATTTTTGGATTTTGAAAAAACTCAAATTGTTGTGCTACGCAAACTACCAGTTCCAANAGTTGGAATAAATCATGAATAAATCAAGAAAATCAAGAACCAGGAGTTAAGCCTTGATCTGAAAATAGTAGTTTTCCCTAAAATCTAGGGATGAGGCGCCCTTCTTTTCTATGTTTCCAAATTAGGTGAAATAAAGTGTAAATAAATGTATTAACCAAGATCTAGGAGTCTAAGATCGATATAAACTAATGTAAGTTAGGGTTATGCTCCAACATTATAATCAGTAGGGGCAAACTGATCAAGTAAAATTAAATCTCCAATGCAGCCAAGAAAGAAATTGATTTACTGGTAACCTCCTTGATCTGAATCTGAAAAAGAAAGGAAACCATAACATGAAAAAATATAGTTTGAAAAGATGGAAGAACCAACCATCATTTGAAAAAAATATCTTGACTTTCATGCTGTTCATAAACTCTAAACAGTCAACAATAGGGTCAATAAAGACCCAAAGAAATACCTCCCTTTGCTGTTGTTCCAACCGAAAGATGAAATTCTGCTGGTTGCTACCTTCACTGATGACAATGTTGAATGTGGACTATTCTGCCTCTGTCAAATGAAAATACCAGCTCAAGTACTGATCTAAAACTTTTTGCTCCTCACCTTCCTTCTCATATCTGCAGAAATCTGTCTTGGTCTGCAAATCAGAAAACTAAGGGCTTCCCTTAGAATCTGCTGCAGATATGAAAGTGTCACCTACTAATGTGTCAATCTGATAATCATCTTTGGGGTTTTCAAAGGGGAAAATATCATCTTCATGACAACCTAAGTCAGTAGATGCATTTGATACAATGACAAAAGCATCACTATGGTTATCATAGTGTGGATCACTGATCTCTTGATCATGATGAGAAATATATCTTGATGCAACAAAGTCTTCATAATTATCTGAAGCTTTATTCAACAATAAATTCATGACAAAATTCTGGATAAAGAAGATCAGCTGAAAATTTTATTTTACAAAATGAATGGAAGGCAACATGAAAATTTTCCAAAGAATTGATACCTGCATTTGGAAGAGACTGGCACCAGTTAAGAGCAAATCCCTCTAATGATTGCCTGAAAAGATTAATTTTAACATCTTCATGTATAATTTCAAGTCGATTAATAAAGTCATGAAAATCTAGCAGGTGTTCCGCTGATACTTCCCATTCTTCTCCCCGAAATATGGGAATACTTCTTTCCCATTCATCTTTACTAGGAACTGGATGAGGGTAACAAAAAATACTTGAAAAATTGCAAAAATCATACCTGTTGTTCATTTCATACCAGTGGAGTCACCATCAGATTTCTGAACAATAGAGTCGCCACTGAATCTTCCTTCATGGAGTCGCCAGATAGATGATTACAACCGATTCATGTCCAAACTTTGTCTATCATCAAAGCTAGATCTTGTCGTGTCCCAAGGAAGTTGAGCTTCAATCTCCTCTCCCTAGTAACAACACCAATTTGTTATCACTCCAAGAAACTCTTTGAGGTTGTAGGTAAAATATGTTTGGTAGCTTAAAGTAAACTTGTTTTTGTGTTTTTGTATGTGTGGATCAATGGGATAACTCAACTACAGTATGACATTGAGACAGTCAAAATGAATAATCAAATGAACTAGTTCTCTCAAGGATCAATAATCATATAATAGTTTTTAAGTGGGTGAAGAAATCAATGCTTATAAACTAGATACACAATGTAGGGTTTAATAAACAATGTAAGAAACTATTAATCAAGTTATGAACTGACCAATGAGATGAAAGTCATTTTGCAGTTAAAACAACTTGAATAAGAGTACAAAAGAAAATATGGGAATCTGACATCAATAGAGAGAGAAAAATGTGATTTGTATTATCATACGAAAAGCCTGTTTACAATATAGTATAGTCCATCTATCCAAAATCGAACCCCTTGATTCATCAATAGTTTGTGGCTTTATAGCCTTTACATCAAGATTTCAGATCCTATTTTAATGGATCTGAAATACCTAAAATAAACATAATCAAAATAAATCTTTAGCATATATGATCTAATCTTATCATCATAAGTCGAAATTGACAGTTGAAGCATTATTTGGCAATTTGCTTATGAAAATCATAGATTCAGAAATCTGTCTTTGATGACTGGGCGATTTCTTTCAAGAGTAATCATGCCATTTGGTGTTATTTCCTTACCATATGTCTTTAAAACTTAATGAGAAATATATTCTAGCTTCTCCTAATTATTATTCATCATTTAACACCTTTCCAACGTGTTCAAGAATAAAAAAATTGCGATTTGGGCAGAAAGAAAATGTTTATGGACTCTTCTGCGCTTTCACCAACTCTTTTTTCCTGAATCCGCCCCTTTAGCCGGTGAAAAGGAAATCTTTCACCGGCTCACTACACTGTGAGAAAAACCAATGAGCCAGTGAAAGCACAGATTTTTTTAATGAAAACTACCTTGGAAAAAATCAAATTTTTGAGCCGTGGAGAGTCCGTTTTACACGCTTGAATAGTCAATTGACAATTAGACATCCTAAGCTTTCCAATGGTACTTTCATATCTGCATTTAGATATTGGGAAGGAAGTCAAAATTACACCACAAGATGATGCATCATTTTTCAAACAAATTTCAGAATGAATTATTTGATCGCTAACAGGCTGACAAAGTGACAACAAAGAGGTCCCTTGGCCTTTCTCCTTTCTAGTTGGTGTATGGAGTTGAGGCCATTTTTCCTTCTTAGCTTGCCTTTCCTATGGAAAAATTATTCCAAGATTATCAAGGGGAGCTAGATCATATGATCAGAAGGATTCAACAGCTGGTTTAAGTGAAACAGACTCGGGAGAAACTTATAGATAAAGCACATGATCATCAGTAGAAGATCAAACAGGCGTTCGTAAAGAAAGTGAATAAAGAGGATTTTCAACTGGGAAATCTGGTTCTCAAGTGGGATGCACCAAAGCAAGATAAAGGCAAGCATGGTAAATTTGAATCTTTATAGATCGGTCCCTTCAAAATTTTCAAGGAATTCTCTAATAACACTTTCAAGTTGCAAAATATGGAGGATATAGAAGTTTTTGGTGGCCCTGTCAATGGGCATTTTCTGAAAAAGTACTTTTCTTGAGCCATGAGTGGCTTTCATACCAATGTAAATATCATCTTTATTTTATTTTTGTTTTAGTAATTGACCCCATATCCCTAGAATAAGGCACTGAATCTACTGATTCTTGGCAGCCCGCAGAGGGCATGCCATCCTCTGTGGAGCCAGTGTTATCACACTAAGTTTCCTTGGGTCTTTATCCCTTAGTTTCATCTTT
Source organism: Picea glauca (assembly GCA_000966675.3). Classification (NCBI taxonomy): domain Eukaryota; kingdom Viridiplantae; phylum Streptophyta; class Pinopsida; order Pinales; family Pinaceae; genus Picea; species Picea glauca. Next base: position 7,612 of record JZKD02S1248292.1, read on the forward strand.
TCCTAAACCCTTAGATTTTAATGTTTTACTTTGTACCCTTTTGAAAGTGTGTTTGTTTAGGTCCCCTTGATAAATAAAGTTTAAGTCATGACTTATACTTTGATCCTCACACAAATTTTTGACTTAGGACTATTTTTTCATGACTTATCTTTTGATTCCTTTCATGACTTGACACTAGGATCGACTCACCCCCACGATTAGTTTGATTTGACATGCCATCTTCCTCACTCATGCCCTCATATCCTTTCCTTGCTGTCCCTTTTATCCTTTGTTTACTACCCAATCATTTTTTGAATTTGAGCACTGCCAACTCATAAGGAGTTTCAGTAGTGCACTCCCTGCCCATCATATTCTACCATGATTTGTGGGTACGAAACTGATGTCATATCTTCCTTGTTTTCAATGCTAGGGGTGGTTAAAATATGCTTTCAAGTTTTCATATTTATGAGCTCTGATAACCATTTTTGGATTTTGAAAAAACTCAAATTGTTGTGCTACGCAAACTACCAGTTCCAATCAGTTGGCAGCAGTGCTACCAGATCTGATGTTGAGGTGGATTCAGAGGCTGAGTTGCTTGTGACTCTTTCCTGAGATCTTTTTGAGGCCTCAAAATATATTTATTCCACAGTTATTCTATGTTTTCCTCCTCTGCACATTAATTTCAAGGAGAATTAGTGCTCAGAATCTTGGTAATTATCATTCCTGCATAACTGGAGGAGAGCTTTCCTCACACCATCCTATCAATTTTTCCCTCCATCCAAACCTGCAGACCTCACCATTTTTCTATTGATTCTGATACACCTACTTGCCATTTCCACTGATCTCATAGTATCCAAGTAGGTCTTATCCTCTGCATGTGTGGTGTGCTACCTAGAGATGCTACTCAAACTACATTGTTTGTCCCCTGCCTCCTCTGATAGTTAAGTCAGGTTGTTTCAACCCAGTTTTCAAAGACCATTACAGGGTATCATTTCATCATATATTTTTCTCAGTTTTCATACCTGCACACATTCAATGGAGGGATTTCTACAACCATTTTTAGCTAGCTAGAAACCAGTTTGATTTAAAGGAAATTCTTGTAAAGGTGTAGCCTTGTCCACTTGAGCTTTGACTCTTCAATCCTCCTGGTTATTACCACTCCATAGACCTAAAATATACTATCCTAAACTATGGAGACTCCTCGGATGAAGAATTCACACAAGGGAGGTAAGGTGGTTAGAACTGAGCCTGTAGACATGCATCTATTCGAGGCAGAGCCCATGGCCAGAGAAGTTTTTCAAAGGGTGGGATGCCTCTCTTTCTGCCAAAATATGCAAAGAGGTCATCCTGAGGTGACAAGGTAGTTTGCCTCATATTTTGATGGCCTTGAGACCAAGGAATGGGACCTAGAATTCAAGGTGTCTAAGACCTATATTTCAGCTGCTACAGGAATCCCTATCATAGGTGAGAGATGGTTTAAAGCCATGGCCTTAGATGCAACCTATGCCAAATATTTCCTTAATCCTGAACATCAAGATGATAATCTGTCTAAAGGTGTGCCAAGGAATCATTTGATTGAGCTATTTGACAAGATATTGAGGATCATTTAGAGGTACTTTACGTGTGAAGGGAGGTTCAATACACTATACCAGTACCATATACGGCTTCTGCTACATTTTACTGGCAAAATTGAAATGAACATTCCATACTATTTGCTAAGGAGCATAGGAAAGATGTGAGACAGGGTTCAATCCAAGTCTAAGGCTGTGGATACTAGCATCTTTCACTCTGGATTGATTAGAATGCCATTTTCTAAAGAGCTGGGTAAGAAGGATATTTCATGGGAACATTTCATTATTGCTTCTCACTTTAAGTTTGATATAGCAGCCACCCCTTAGTCCCAGATAGAAATCCCTTTACCATCCACCAGTGTTGCTAAAGCAGGTACTAGAAAGAAGAGAAAGAGTAGAGTTCATGTTCAAGATCAAGAGGCCATCAAGGAGTTTGCAAGAACTAAGGAGGAGGCTTATCATTCTCCACAGAGACACCTTTCACCCCCTCCTCCACCAGAGCTAGAAGAAGCCCCTTCTTCTACTAAAACTACAACAAAGAAAGGGAAGAAGCTACACTTCTCCTCATCTCCTTCAACAGCCAGCATCAAGGTCAGAAAGCCTTTCACAAGATCATCAGCTCTTAAAGAGGATATTGAAGAACAATCCCTACCAAAAGTATCTATCCTACAGAAGAAGAAAGATAAGGGCCAAGGCATTGGAAAGATTGTGGAGAAGAAAGAAGAAATCCCTATACAAAAGAAGAAAGATAAAGGCAAAGGCATCAATAAGCCTGATGAGATAGACAAAGTAATTCCTATGCAACAAGAAGAGGGAACCATGAAAAAGCCTATTGATATTGTTCACATCACTGCTCCACCTAGCAGCCAAACGTTTGAAAGATTAATCAGGAATCAGGGATGCTAGGAAGGAGGTGGCTTAGTTGAAAGCAGAATCCATGTCTGAGAGGGTTAAAATGAAAGAAATCATGGATGGATACAACTACACTCTTGACCTAGAAAGGTTTGNCAGAGATATTTATGTGGATTTATTCGTATTTGGGGATCTTGCTAGTATCCATACCTTTGTGAGAGGTGGTGCTTTCAAGGTTTCAGGCTTTGCTAGCCTGCCCATATGGTGATCCAGACTTATGAATGCTCGCATGTGCATCAATTATACAATGGTTTATTAGTTTCTTGACTTAAGTATCTCATAGGTTACTTGCAGGGGTTATTATGCTTGTACCTTGAGTCAGATAGGGGTTGGACAACACACAACCTTTATGGAGGATTACCTCTCCGGGTGGATCTGACCGACTAGTTGTTAAGCTTATGAGGGCCCTTATAACTGATTTTGTTACCTCCAAACTTTAGCAAGGAGTCTCAAGTCCCTCTTGGACGAGGCATACCTTCTTTAGCGAGTGATGGCACTCAACCACTTTAACTCGTTTGCATGAATATTGGCCATTTGAATTTTTGTTATGCTCTTTGACTACTAGTTGTCCTTAGGATATATTTTTATTTTTTGATAGTCATAAGTCATCATGGAGTTGGACTAGCTTCCTCGCAGGTCTTGTCAGTTGTTACAGTTACCACTGGTTTTTGAGTTCTTGCCTTCTAAAAGGTGTAGAGTTATCAGGAGTGGTACACACACATCCACTTTTCAGACATGTGGTTCCACAAGGATGAGTACTGAGTCTAGTATTCAGAACACCGGGAGTTATTCGACTCCCATACCCACTATAGTTAATGGCACCCATTCGACACCTGCAACCACTACAGTTGCAATGCCACAGGCTTATACTGGTACTATGGCTCGACCTATATTTAATGTTTCATCTCCTTCCTCAAACCCTTTTGGTGGTTTTGGTCACTTGCCGAGTTACAATGTTCAGACTATCCCCATGGCTTCTAGTCCATTTTCTTATGGTATGCCTAACTTCACTTCACAGTTTTCTACTTCCATCCCAGCTACTGGCCCTAACGCTAGCTTTGGACTTGGGGGCACTACACCTCCTTACACTCCTTTCCCATTTGGTGGTTCTCATATTCCCCAAATGAATCCTAATGTAGGAAGTGTCCATATTCTTAACCTCGGGTCTAATCCTTCTACAGCTATATGGAACAACCTAGTTGGCGAACAAGTTCCGCCATATATACCTATCTGCTCGGTGCCTATTCCAACCAATACTTTTGGCATGACGAATCCACTTCAATCCTCTGGCTTCCCACCTGGAGGAGGTCAATATTACACTTTGGGAACTCCCCAACCTGGATCCAATCTAGTAAGGGGAAGTTTTCATAACCCCCGTCCTAGATCTAATCCAGTTGGGGGCAATTTTCACAATTCTTATCAGAACATTCCTGTCGGAATGATGCCCAACCCACCCTATACGAATCAGCTTGGAGGAGGGCTTTATAATTCCAGATAGGGTTTTGGTACTTACCAAAATCCTGGATGGAATGCAGTTCCCAACACACAATCTTTCACAAGAGGATGGGGACAGACGCCGCAACCCCGTCTCCCTTTTTTGGCCACACTCAATCTGCCAGAACTGTCTAAGTTAATCAATGACCCGGTGAGTCATGATCCCACATGGCCCCCTGTCCCCACCAAACTTTCTTTAGGAATTCCAAAGTTTGAGGGTAAGAATGGAGAGGACCCTGGTGAACACGTCACTACCTTTCAACTTTGGTGGTCATCGAATTCCCTAAACCATGATTCTATTAGATTGTGATTGTTTCAATGCACTCTCATTGGAGTTGCTTCGCAATGGTACATTGAGCTACCTAGGGGGACATATGGGTCATTTAATCAGTTGGTAGTATCCTTTCTCAACCACTTTCAATTGCCCATTCATTATGATGTTGGCCTCGATCTTTTGTCGACTTTACGCCAGGATACCGCTACTCAAATCTTGTATTCATATCCAGGAATGGCGTAGATGAAGGTGGTTGATTAAGACTCCTATACCCTCGGCCTTTCTCCTAGAATGGTTCCTAAAGTCTTTGCACCCTCCTATATCGAAGGATGTTGCTACTTCCAGGGTCTCCAATGAGGAAGAAGCTATCTTTAGAGACCAACAATTAGATTTAATATATTCTCAGTCTGGGATGTTATATCACCTTCTTCCAGAAGCACTGTG
>JZKD02S1248303.1:0-12285 GCA_000966675.3 Picea glauca
GGCCCTCTCAGGGGTCTTAACCACCAAGGTACAAGACCAAGGATCAACCCATGCCCCAGGCATGGGTACCCTGGACCATGTCCAGGGGCCCTAGACTTATCTAGGGGCTTTAACTACTTGGTCCTAGACCAAGAACCCCAGTCATATACTGGGGGCCCTAATGGCACTGATTGTTTGGTCCCAGACCAAATACCCCAGGAGTGCACTGGGGGGGGGCCTAGATCTCAGCTAGGGTCTTTGCCATCCTCCCGGAGAATGGCTCTTGCAGCTGCTATAAATTTAACACTACCCAACCAACAAGCAACCTCCCTCCACCAAATCCCGACAGCGGATCTCCTCTCCTAGATAGAAAGACATCCTCCAAGCCCAATCCAACTCCTCTAGCCAGATTTTTGTACAAAGATTCTTCCCTTAAACCTCAGATAGTAGGAGAGCTTCACATTCACATTCAACTTCAAAGTAAGACACCTTCTCTCCTCGATCCAACAGCAAACACTTGAAGCAATGAGGCTCTCTTGCACTCGCTTCCAAAGCATTGTATTTTCCTTTTTACTTTTAACATTATGTTAGTTGCGCCCAGATCTTAGATATCAAATTTGTTTCTTGCTTTTATAGGAGTGGCATTGTTTTCACTTCCACTTTGTTTTGCTACATATGTACTAAACAGTCGCGTTGACCTACTTTTGGTCATTTGTTGGACATTAATACAGTGATACACTTATCTTATCTTATATTATTATCTTATATAAACTCAATAGATTAGCTTCACTTATATTTTTGAGTTGATTTTCTATGTGTGAGTTATCTTTCTAGTATTAGGAAAAGAGCACTTGACAGGTGTTGGGCTTGTGTTGTACTCTTTGCGGGTAGACTCGGTCTCTTCCTAGCACAAAAGGGGTCTAGGAGGGTGATCACCCCCCCCCCCCAACTAAAGGGGTAGGGGGTGCAACGGGCCCCTCGCCTCACTTGAAAGAAAATTCTTTGTTTTTGGTCCATTTTATGCTTTTTCGGCCAATAGTTTTTCGGCCCATTGTAAATTGATTTCGATTAAGGAATTAGGGTTGGTAATCTAATCCAAGTTAACGAAATAGTGTTTTGGATGCTACGAAACACCTAAATATTGTATTGTAAATAGTGAAGTTAATACAAATGAGATAGAGAGAGGTGCGGCTCTCAATTAGGCTAGTTTTCACTGTTAAGGATTTCTAGGGTAAATCTTGTGTATATTGTGTGAATGTGCCATTGTTATTTTTATGTTCTAGATTACGTTAGTATTGCTTTTCTTGCACAAGCTTATCAAACTCTTCAATAGGTGGACTTCTAGTTTTAGAGAGATAGGGCATTGAACCCAAGGAAAGGGTGAAGGCGAGGTGCAAGTGTAGCCTACTCCAGTGTAGGGGTAGTTCTCTAGGAGGCCAGCAAATGCATGTATGCATGCAAGTTGGGCACTCTAACCTAGGTGCTTAGGGTTAGGTTATTTTTAGTGTATAACCCTAGCCTCCTTCTCTATAAAGAGTGGTAAGGTCTCTATTGTTATTCATTCAATGCAATAGAGAGCAATGAGTGATTAGAGTTTTGAAGTTTCTAGTAGTTCTTATTTTCAAGTAATTAAACAGTGATTTGATTTGAGTTTCATAACTATTGTACTTACAATTATAATGTTTGGTTTTCAAGTCTTGGTAAAAAACAAATTGCAATTTTGATAGTACTTTCAGTTTCTTGTTGATCCTATGTAGGTCGGTTAGGTGAGATTGCTAGAGCTATTACAATGTGTTGAGAATTTCAACATGGTATCAAAGCAATGTATTTGAAATATTCTAGAGTCTAGACTCCCTATATGGAGAGACTAGCTATCTGGGTAGAAAGTTGTCAGATGATTTCAAAGGGTGTGAAGACCAAGTAGCTTCAAGGGTTGAAGCCTTAGTCACCCGGTTCGTGTTCGTGTTTGTGTTCGTGTTCGTGTTCGAGTTCGATGACCTTGACGTTCGACAAAAATTCGACAGTAAAAATTTTGAGAATAAAATTTGGCATTAAGTTCGACATACTACAAAATTTGTATATATATATGTGTGTGTGTGTGTGTGTGTGTGTTTAATGAGGTTTAATGAGAGTATTCATTTCTATTATATGTGTTTAATGAGGTTTAATGAGAGTATTCATTTCTATTATATGTGTTTAATGAGGTTTAATGAGAGTATTCATTTCTATTATATGTGTTTAATGAGGTTTAATGAGAGTATTTTATATATATATATATATATATATATATTGTAATATTCAATGTATATATAGAATAGTAATACGAAATATATATAGAGAAATATGGTAAAATGAAATTATAAATAGTGAAATACATGAAATTATATATTACCACATACATATATATATTATGATATAATAATATATTACCATATTACGATATATTAATATATTACCTAACTATATTGAATATATAGTGAAATATATAAAATTATAAATATAAATCTTGAATATATGAAATTATCATCGATTTGAAGCGAACAGTCGTCGAGGTATGTTGGATCATGGAGATGGAGTGTCGTCGGGGTAAGCTGGAGATGGAATTGACAGTGGAACTAGACACTCAAGGGCGACGGCAAAGGCACGAGTCGGGCTCACAGGCGGAAATGAAGGTGGGTGGCGGCAAGAAAGGTTTCTAGTTTGCAAGCATAGTATTTTCCTGTTTTTTTAAACGACTGCACGCAAACCTCACGAAAACCTAGCCCTATCTCAATGAGTTTAGGCGAATTTGTTCAGGTTCGCGTACAGAATCGAGTTCAGGTTTGAGTTAGTGTTTGAGTTCAACGAACTTGATCAATTAAGTTCGGGATAGGATAAAAAGTCGTCGAATTTCGAACTTGAACCTTGAAAATCAACGAACCCTGTGACTATGGTTGAAGCAGATCTATGCCAGTGATTGGCACATGTGGACTGGAGAAGGTTTGAGAGGGTGTGAAGCCCAAGTAGCTTCAAGGGTTAAAGCATATCTATGCCAATGATTGGCATGTGTGGGCCTAAGAAGGTTTGAGAGGGTGTTGATGCCCAGGGTCTTCTGGTGATTGGAAGACTAAGTTCGACAAGAGAAAGGTAATTTGCTTAGTGTAAGTTGCAGATCTATTTTTTGTGTTCACACATTTGTTTGTTGAGGTTGTTCTTGTACAACTGCAAAAATAGCAACTCCTAGTATGTGAGAGTATGATTGTCTAGAGGGTACTTCCACCTTTACACCGTGGAAGTGCAGATCACAAAACCTACTATAAGTAGCAAACTTATGGTACCTTTTGGAGACAAAGTTCACACTACCTACAAATCCTAAAGATTTGGCAGAAAATAACAAAAATGAAATGAATGTTAAGAGAGTCTTACTAGATTCAATGAAGGATCATCTAATCCCTCATATCGCTAGGAATAAGACTGCCAAGAAGATGTATGATGCCTTGGGCAACCTATACCAGAGTGTGAATGTATCTAGAAAGATGATTTTGAGGAACAAGCTCACTAATACCTACCCACATGAGCAAGATAGATATAATAGCAAGCTATCTAATGAAACTAGCATAGTTGAGAGACTAGCTTGGTGCAGTTGGTGATGAAGTCAAAGACGATAAGCTAGTTCTGATTACTCTAAATGGCTTCAGTTCATCTTGGCACCAACTTTGTTCAAGTTATTTGTGGTTGGGAGAAGTTACTTGACTTCGAGCAGTTTTGGGATGCCTCCATTAGAGAAGAGTTGAGATTGCAGCAAGTCTCAAATAGTTTTCATGATGAAGTACCAGACCTAACCCTCATCGAGAAGATGAGAAGAGGAGGAAAGAAATGAGGATCTAGGAGGGGTTGAAAAAACAAGGAGAAAGAATTGTATCAAGGGAAGAAAGACTTGAGTATCAAGTGCTTCAAGTGTGACCAAATGGGCCACTATGCATCTCAATTCCCCGAGAGGAAGAAGGCCCAAAAACAACAACAACAACAAGAGTTTGCAGGAAGTGCAAAAGATTTAGGTGTGAAGGAGTTGACTGCTAGGCTTGATACTATCTTCACCATGATGTCGTGTCTTTCCACGAACACAGTGTTTGGTGACAAGTGGTATGTGGACAGTGGAGCTTCGAGACATATGACTTATGACAAGAAGATTTTTAGCAAGTTTCAAGAGCAAGAGGGAGGAATGCATGTGGAGTTGGGTGGCATTGCCACATATCCTATGAAGGGATTGGGCTCCATATTTTCCAAATGCCTTCAAGTGATGTTCTTGAGTTAGATTCTATCTTGTATGTTCTTAATTTAATGAAAAGTTTGCTTTCAGTTTCTCACATGCTAGATTTGCAGTGTTTGGTTGAGTTGATGGTCAACAAGTCACCATCAAAGACAACAACCATGGATCTGGTCAAGCTCTAGCTAGAGGTGTACAAGAAGGTGGCCTTTACAAGCTACTAGCAGATCCAACTGAGCAAGTACGACAAGATGCCATGATGGAGGAGGGTTCTTCCAACCTTGAGAACAAATAGAGAAGGATTCTCTCAGCAAGAGGGAGTTTACCTTGATGAGACTCTTACTCTAGTTGTCGGAGGACTCTCCTAGGAAAAGGGAGTTGCCTTTGATGCACCGGCTCATGCACCACCAATTTTGGATTTCAGTATCAATGAGTTTGTACTCGTGTTGGGCTTTTTATGGGTTTAGTGCAGATGTCAATTATTTATTTGATAGATATGATACACTTGTCTTATCACCGTATACAAAAGAGTTGATTATTCAAAGAAATCCGACATAGTTCATGTTGTGTAGTGGGAAAAGTTTGACCAGAGAAGTTGACACAAAGGACAAGGGAGGTTAGCAAGTTGTTGACGCAATGTTCCTTGTACAAAAGGTTTTCACCTTGAAGATTTTAAAGAGAGTTCAGAATACAGATGGAAGTGTTGATCCAATGTCATGTTTCTTCAGGTTGCAAGGGGTCAAAAATTTGACCAAGACCCTAGCAAGAGGGAAGATTCAAAATGCAAAGGGAGAATCTTTTTTTGTTAGAGAACACTTTCCTCAGTAAAGAGTGTTAGAGTGTGTACCTCTATAAGTATTCTCGCCCTAGGCACACTTGTCAATTCAACAAGTACCTCTGTAGGTGTCCAAGACCCAAGTRCATGCAGAGAAGGTACAGTGGCACGTTACAACGGTCTCTCCAACAGCAACGGTGCACCAACAAAGCATTCAACTGAGTTCCCATGTGCAGCATAAGAGACAACTTGAGTRTTGACAAAAGTAGGCCTTTAGCAAGCGTAGAAGTTCTAGGTAAATAGAGGGTGCATGCATGCACCATCCACAAATTTCTTCCAATTGTAACTATTGTCATTAGAACAAYGTTTTCTTTCTTATTTAAGTTGTTCTAGACTCAGTAGATTAGCTTCAATTCTATTTCTGAGTTGCTTTTCTATTTGTGAGTTACCTTTCCAATTTTAGGAAAGGAGCACTAGATARGTGGACTTCAAGTYTTAGAAAGTTAGGGCATTGATCCGAAGGAGRGGCTGAAGGCAAGGTGCATGTGTAGCCTACTCTTGTCTAGGCATAGTTCTCTAGGAGGCCAACACATGCATGGTTAGAGTTAGGATTTGAAGCTTCCAGTATTTCATTTTTTAGAGAAATTAAACAGTGCTGTTATTTGAGTTTCAGATCGGTTGTACTTGCTATTATAATTTTCAGTTTGATGTGGCTTATTTCCTAGTAAAAATCAGATTGCAATTTTGATAGTACTTTCAATTTTTGTTGATCCTAAGTAGGTAGGTTGGATTAGATTGCTAAGCCCATTACTATGTGATGAGAATTTCAACAGATCAAGGAAAGAAGACACTCAATTGACCATGGGGAGATCAAGGAATGAAGACACTCGATTGACCACAAGGGAAAAAAGTGCAACACGCGATGTGCCCAATACAAGAATTAGAGTAGAAGTAATACAAGGCAAGTTTAAGATATCTTGAAGACTACAAACACAAATTCCAAGTACATAAAACTAGAAAAACAAAAGGACCTCTAGCAGAGAACTTAAAAAAGGGTCAACAATAGGAACTACTCCATATACAAAATCAATAACTAAAGACTTCATTCATGCAAAAGTACGTATAGCAAAAGACCAGGTCAACAAGTGAAAAGGAAATAAGAGGACCAACAAGGTCTGTGGGACATAATCCAAATTATCGATATTTTGCGGAGAAAGTGTCGGAATTTCCTAGAATGGGTTTTTGCAAATTCAGAAATTCCACCTCGCCCTTGAGGTTTCCCGAATCTAGTTCATGTGAGTTTTTGGCATTAGGGCTGAATCTGAAATATAAATTGCAGTAGCATATACTTCACTTCTTTTCAACCAAATACACAAGGCAGACAAAGGAAATAAATACAAAACAAATGTGCTTCAAGGGAAGAACGTTTCCAACCCTTAGGGCACACTTCCCAACATAAACCAGATCTAAAAATAACTTATTCCAGCAGATTTATTACAGCCATAAATCTGCCCACTTAGCATCTATGTTTGTCAAATAACTTTTTAATCTTATGTCAAATCAACATGCATAACCAGCAATAGAAACTGCTCAATCATCATGAGAACAGAAGCTGAAAATCAGATCTGCAAGTACATAAAGTTTGGGCAATGAGGAACTCTTCATATATATACAAGATGAAGGTATAAGTACATACCAACAGCGTAATTGAAGCTGGTACAAGTCATGCTCTCCAAACACTAGCTAGGGCATCCACCATAAAGAGCAAACCTAGACACCAAGTCCTCCTAGCTAAGAATCACTCCCAGCCAAAGTTGGTCACTCCACCAAAGATCCACAGCTAAAAAGCATACACACCAGCAAGTCCTCTTTGGCACCTACACTTGCATCACACAAGTGTACAACGAAAAACAAGATAGCCTTCCACTATCTTCTCCACATCAAGCACTCCAAGTAGTACTAAGGTTTCAATACCACAAAATCCTAGTCTTCTTCTCTCACAAGAACCACAAGAACAAGTGTTAGCTTTGCTCCACTAGGGTTCTGCCCAAACTTTAGCTTTCCTTGTTTTCTTAAGGCAAACCCCAACCCTAATGCCTTCCTTGCATCAACAATAATAATAAAGTGGACAAGGTCCACAAACAAGCAACCTAACTAATCACTAGATAGGTCCACATGCGAAGCACTCCAACTTTAAATGACACATGTCAAGCTCCAAGGTATGCATGGCCATCAAGCAAGGGTCCCAAGGTGAGCACTCCACAAGAAGGGTCCAACGCTCCTCTCCAATGGTATCCAATGCTCCAACACTACCTCCTAAGGCATGTGCTCCTTCTAGTCCTCAAACCAAGCACAAGCCTCCATGTAAGCAACCAAGTGACCCCATGCTACCAAGGGCTCAACCCCCTCCTCCTAAATGCATAATGTTCCTCCAAATAGGCCCTCCATGTGCGCCTCGTGAAGAATGTTACCATGCTACATAGGTGTTATTAGCGTAATTTTTCTCACCTATCTTGTCATGAGCACTTTCACTTGGAAACATCACTTTGGCAACCTTAGCCCTCATTTCCATCATCATGTGACCTTAGTCCTGCCATCATGAGCCAAGTTAAACCAAAAGTTTGACCAAAGTCAATGTAGTATTCAGCCCTTTTTTCACATCCACAATATGGCCCTAAAATGAAAAATTAATATTTTTCGGCTCATTAATGCCTATGCGCCTCCCAAGAATGGCATAGTGGCCAATTGTGGACCTTATGAAGCCATCATTATTAATTATAGGGTTTGATCTAGTCTTCATTAGTTATCCTTATCACATTACTTCATTAATGTATTGGGATTGTTCGCGTTGAAGTGAGCTCTAAAGAAAGGTGCACCACTTCACCTATAAATAAAGCTATTGATGTCACTCACTATATCCAAAATCCATTGCATGGTTATTCTGCCAAAATTCCACCAGACAAAGTTTGCACCCCAACCATATCTCCTCTACCATTTGGGATTTCACTTCTACCATCAAGCTTGGAGTTGGAGCACACAAGGAGGAAAAGGACCCTCCCTCAAGGTGGCTTTGGAGCCCATTTTACTAAATCAATCATTATTGAGGTGTTGTTTGTAAGTCCTTATTTCCATTGCATAATAAAGTTATCTTTATTATTTACTTTGTCTTATGCTTTAGATATTAGATGCATGTCTTTCTTTGTATCTTCTTTCTTACATAGGGTAAAATAGGGAATAAGCTTGCTAGAGTCTAGTAGGGCTTTTTGATACACCATAGGAACAAATACCCACACACAATAGGTCTCCAACCTCACCACATAAGCATCAAATCAAGGTAAAGCAATCCATGAGTAAGTTATCTCCAATGTGTATGTCCACTACAATACAACCAAGGGTAGTCACCACACCATGCACTCCACATCACATGAAACACCCCCAAGCATGGTGTAAACACTTTCAAAGTAATCCCAAAAGCCAACAAAAAGAGACTCAAAAGGAGATGAAAGATTGTGGACTTTATTGACAATTATCACCTTGTTGAGGTTTAATCCTAGTTTCTAAGGTACGCATGGTGATAATACATTCTTGTAGAATGGACAAGCGTTGAGAATTAGTGTGATAAGAAATTGTGGTAATTATCAATTTGGCATTGTTACCCACAATGTTGTTATATAATAAAAAAATTGTAGTGATGGTGACACCCCGTAGCAGTTGTCTTGTTCCTCAATTTTCCAACAGTTAATGTAGGTGCAAAGGGTTAGAGGTTGTTGCAAACCGCTACAAAAGATAAAGAAAATTGAGAGTAAGAAGTCTTGGGTTCGAAGGAACCGTGGTTTCTATAGTTTTGAACAATGGGAAGTGCTTGGCTTCTGCATCAAAAGAATGTTCTGCAATAATTTGGGAAATAACTGAAGAAGACATTTTTCTGTGAAACATAGATTAATCATGTTAAAATTTCGCTTAAGCAGTTAAGTGTATTCAGTGTTCTTTAACTTTAAACTATTAAAGCAATAATTGCATGCATAAGGATCATTAAAAGAAAGACATCCACAGTATACACAAGATTTATCCTGGGAAACCCTCGTGGGGAAGAAAACCCAGCAAAGCTTCTTCAATATAGATTCGTCAACAAGTACAATGTCTCTCTCAAGAAAGATCTCACCGAACAAAAGATAATCAAAAGAGAGACCAGAAACCCTAACCAGAATAGGGTAGCGCACCACTAGACCAAGATCGTCCTCCAAGAGATAACCAAAACCTTTACCAAAAAACCCTTCTTCTGTAGTTGCGTCTCCTCCTCGGACTTGCGCACTTTTTCTTGTGTGAGAGAGCTTGTGTTGTGTGTTCTTCAAGTGGGGCGCCTAGCCTCTTATAAATTCAAGTTGAGCCACCCAGAATTAGGTCAGGGCCAACTTGTACACTTTACCCTTTCTAATTTACAATTGACTTTTACAAAGGCACAATAGGGCCGACTTTTACAAGGACACAATAGGGCCGACTTTACAAATATAACATAATATTATTCTTTAGGGTTTTGACTGGTCTAATACAATATTGATACAATAAGAATATCTTCCGAAGATACTCAAACTTCAACACTCCCTCTCTTAGCAAGGAAGGTATTCTTCTGGCACGATCATCACAGCTGCTTCTGCACTTCTGTACACTTGACCATTGACTTGTTGACTTTCTACGAATCTATATTGAAGAAGTTTTGTAACCACATCATGCATCCAGGGTCTCATCATCCATCCAGGCTTTAAGTCATCACGGGGCTTTAACTCGCCAGCTCACACAGAATCTAGCATCTAGTTCATAAAGAACTAGTATCTCGTCAGTTCACACAGAGTCTGACATCTAGTTCATAAAGAACTAGTAACTCGCCAGCTCACACAGAATTTGGCATCTAGTTCATAAAGAACTAGTAACTCGTCAGCTCACACAGAATCTGACATCTAGTTCATAAAGAACTAGTAACTCGCCAGCTCACACAGAATATGGCATCTAGGTCATAAAGAATTAGTAACCTCTGGTTGGCACACCATGCAACCGGTCCACAGTGACCAAGCATCTAATCACAAGGATTAGGTGATGCAGTGCGCACACACTACCCATCTAGCCCAAGGCTAGGAAACACCTCCAACCACACAAGTTGGCCCACCAACTTGAAAAAGATGGGTAACTCGCCAGTCTCGAAGGATCGGCATTTGTTGACCTTGTGTGAGATCATGCTGACTGGTGCCACAGTCAGTAATGTGCCCATGAATGACTACCCGCTGCTAATGCCACACGCTGATGATGTTGCCTTGGAATCACAATTGTAACTCATCACTCCCTCTTACTAGGGAAGTCCTTCTGGACCACACCAAGCTTGTCTCTAAAGTATAGAAACTTCACTCTCGACAAAGGCTTGGTCAACACGTCTGCTATCTGCTCATCTGTAGCGACATACTGGAGCTTCACTGCTCCCTTCTATACCATATCTCTGATATAATGGTACATGATCTCGATATGCTTGGACTTGTCATGAAACATCGGGTTCTCTGTCAACTTCGCATAGCTCTGGTTATCACACCAAATGCAAGTCGCCTCTAACTCGAGATCAAACAATCCTGCAAGCAGCTTCTGAAGCCACACTGCTTCGCTGCTAGCTGAACACGCTGCTATGCACTCCGCCTCAGTTGTATTGAGTGCCACAATTGTCTGCTTCCTGCTAAACCATGAGATCATAGCTGATCCCAAACTGAAGCAACATCCAGATGTACTCTTCTGGTCTGCAACACTACCGGCCCAATCTGAATCAGTAAAGTCTTGCAGGCTTATCTCACAATCCAATACATATCTGAGTCCATAATCAATTGTACCCTTCAGGTACCTCATCACATGTTTTGTTGCAATCAAGTGAACACCTCTCGACTCAACCATACACTGACTCAATGTGTTCACTGCAAAACATATATCTGGCCTTGTGTTTGTTAAGTACATCAACGAACCAATCATCTGTCTATACATGGTGGCATCCACTGTCTCTGAAGATGTATCACTCAATAACTTCATATTTGTCACCATCGATGTAGGCATGGCCTTACAATCCATCATTCTGAATCTCTAAAGCATATTTTCCTTGGTTAAGGAAAATCTCAATCGGTCTCTGCCATACCTCCAGACCTAAGAAATAATGCATCATACCCAAGTCTTTCATCTCGAACTCTATAGCAAGCTTCCTCTTACTTTCAATGATGAGCTTATCGTCTCTTGTTAGGAACATGTCATCCACAACAACAGTAATATCACTAGTCCACCATCCACAACCTTGAAGTACAGGTTGAAATCTTCTTACTCTTGGTAAAGCCCAAGCTCATCAGGAAGCTGTCAATTCTACCATACCATGCTCTGGGTGCTTGCTTTAATCCGTACAAGGCTTTCTTCAATCTGCAAATGTGTCTGACTGTCATGTGTCTCGAAACCTTGTGGTTGCTCCACATACACTTCGTCTTCTATTACACCGTTTAGAAAAGTTGTCTTCGTGTCCATCTGGTGTACCTTCCACTTCATCACTGCAGCTATCGCAAGTATAGTTCTAATCGAAGTGTATCTCGCCACAGGAGAAAATGTCTCCTCATAATCTATTCCTTCTTTCTGGGAGAAACCACGCGCCACAAACCTTGCCTTGTACTTCTCGATACTTCCATCTATTGAATGCTTCGCCTTGTAAATCCACTTAGAACTTACCACTATCTTCTCTTTTGGTCTCGAAACCACATCCCAAACATTATTCTTTACAATGGACTGGTACTCTTCAACCATGGCATCCTTCCACTCTTTCTTCTCTGTAGCCTCTTCATAATTGCTAGGCTCAGCATCAATAATGTCACTTAACAATGCCACGTAACTAGAGTATGGTCATGGACTCTTGCTTTCTCTGAAGGATCCATCTGGAGCACCATACTTCTCTGCATCCTAAATAATTTCGCGAGCACAAGCTAGTCTTCTCTTCTGAGTATTCATCTCTCGAGATGAATATGTAGGTCTGTTATGAACATAAATATACATATATCATAGATATTCATAACAGAATAATTAATAAATAATAATTATTAATAATGAAAGGTCATGTCTCAAAGGACATGACTATTGGTAAAGGGAACCCCTGCGTGGGTATATAAACAAGCCCTCATTCTCAATTGTAATCATCTATATTTTATTATTCATTCTTATTACATATATATTTGTCCATATGGATTTGGTTACTATATTCCAGATATTTTGGATAATTCTTGTGTGA
>JZKD02S1248314.1:0-12285 GCA_000966675.3 Picea glauca
AAGATCTGCTAGCTGAGAGAGAAGATAAGAACTATATGATTTACCTTAATAAATCATAAGCACAATTCTGTGGATGTAGCTCTAGAGAGAGAGTGAACCATGTATATTTTGTGTCGTATGTGTGATTGATGCCTGGATCTATATCATTGTTATATTTTTATTTGCAGTCTTATGTTAGATCAGATCTATAGCTGTGTAGGATAGACCTAGTTGATAAGTGATATATGAATGTTGTATTGTTGTTGTGATAGATCCACTTGATATTCCCCTGGTTGTAGACATTCCTATCCTGCAACCCCCCTCTTAGTTGCTTCGGGTGAGACTGCATCTGCTTCGCAGGTGCTGCCAAAAGGACCAGTAGCTATGGCTTGTTGGTACTCTCTTGGAGTGAACCTTGGGTTTGCCCCTGTGCAAAAATCATGATATAAAGAACTTGGGAAATTTTGGGAAATCTTGCTATGGTTCCTTTATTAGGAGGAATAGGATTATTTAGAGGAAAGTTGATAAGCCTGTGTGGAAGACTTACTCAGACAACTATGAGTGCTCATGGAACTATGACCGAAGAAGAATTTGAGATCGTTAAATTTGTTGAGAACAACACCCCATTTTCTATTTTGCTAGGAAAAACCTGGATTGAGAAAGATCATATACGAAGGAAACAAGAAGAGAAGGATCTAGAAAAAAAAAAGAAATAACTAAGATATTGCATGGCTAGGAGAATAGCAAAATTATTGGAATAACAAGAGGACCAGTCGAAGCTACTGAGGACCATAGATCTATACGTCGAAGTTGAAACAACACAGGAAGACTTGAAATACCTTTCTGTACAAGAGAGTAGAAAACCTACCCCAGAAAGAGAAGAAGTATTACTATCAGAACCCTTGAAAGACCCCCCATAGTGCGAAGTTACTATGGAAAGAGGAGATAAGAACAATAATGGAAAGAGGAAACCAGTGACTCAGATTTCATAAAAGAAAGTTAGAAAACTCAGCAAGAAGAAAGAAAATTTAGAAAAGTTAGAGGAAGTTCCATGGAGGAATTCATAGAAGGAAGGTTTGTAGAAATGGAACTTCACTCGGATATCAGAACAGTGAAGATTGAAAATTCTCCATGGAAAATAAATATGACTGTTGGAGGCATCCCAACTATTATCCTGATGCTCCAGAATGACTCGAACCACATTTATGGCTAGAAAGATCACCATTAGACCATTGGGACCACACAATAACAGATGGAATTGGATTGATTAAGGCGTTCCTTCCCATTGGAGGAGTCTATTACGACACTTTCTATTTATCTCGTCGAGTGTTGCACCAAGAACACTTTTGCCAATTGTGATTATTTGAGCCCACATAGAACTAGTTGCTTTCACATAGTGCCTATTGAGAGCTCGCCACCCATTCTGTTACATTGATTATTTTATCATCGACCTGAGATACCTGATCTCGAGCGTGCATGTTGGGTGACTTCAGTGAAGTAGAGAAATCCATCGAAGAGATCCTCATAGACCTCATGACTAAGAAGGTCATGTCTACAGGAGTCCAAGCCTCGTCGACGAGAGGAGTGCAAGAATCCTTGTCGATTGCTCATGGATCTAGACCATCATGAGCTGCGAAAGAGAAATGAACCAAGAATCATGATGACTTAGTGAATGAGAAGATCATACCATATATCCTGCCCAATTATATCCTGCCTCTAGCTAGCATGGTGAGTCGTGACAGTGCCCCGAGGCACTTCGACTACACCTTGATCACTGCGTACCTCCCGAAGGGGATACGCGCAGCTGGACTGCAGTTAGGACAAATCATGATGTTGAATATTAGTGACTTCAACTTGGGAGATCGCAAGAACCATGGAATTCTCACCCCACACAATTACTTAACCAAGACCAAGGGGAAGAAGTTGAAAATCATCTCCTAGCCATGGACTATGGACATCACGAGGTCCACTATCTTGAAAATGATGAACATACCACACTTTGGAAGGAATCAGGAGGTTAACGCATGTGTTAAAATCCTGTTGTCTTTCTTCCATGGTGGTTATCTATGGCTATATATACCCATCACCATCGATCTAGTGTTGATCCATCAGATCATCATATTAAGCATGCAAGGACCAGACCCACAAGAATTTTATCCAGAGAAGGCTGCAGATCGCACCCTGGTGCAGAAAATTAAATATACCTATGGAGATGTGGAAAATGGGAAGTGAGGCTACAAGGTAGATTCCATTCATAATGGAGAAATGTGCCTAGCCTACCAATTGATCACTAGTAAGCTAGTAAGAAAGAACAGACCCATGCAGGTCACAGGGTTCATTGTTGACGTCGCAAGAAAATGTGTGGAAGGGATACAAATGAACTGTGTGAGCTACCTCATCAACCAGTTAGAGAAAGACTGTCGCAAAGCTCAGGATCAAGGCTACAAGTTCCACTTTAGTTGGTTGTTGATCCTTATCACTTTCATTGCTTAGGAAATGCCAGAAGGTGTGACCTTCCCTAAGATTGAGCCATCAGAACCCTTAGTTATGAAGTTCACCATGCTCTGGTATTCGATCGATATGGTGAAACAATGGTAGTCAAACATGGTGTTCCACACCTACTACCTACAGTTGAAGAGGGATATTGAGTCTTCCCTTGAATGACATCAAACACCCTGCACAGGTTCATACCATTTGTGAATTTCATCATAGATAGACATTTTATGTATATTACTGCACGTAGAGACGAACACAAAGAAGAGCTGCAGAGTTACTATAAACTCATAGAGGAGGACATGGAAGAAATAACTAAGGAATGGTCTATAGAGTTCCTTATATCAGTCGACCAGGCATAACTATCCGACCTCAACCTCATCGAAAGTCTTGTGGTTACTCGTGAAGAGTATGATGCACCCATCAGTAGTAGAGGGATGAAAAATGAAGAGGTACAGGATCTGAATAGTGCATCAGAAGAGACTGCTTTAGATTCACCTGGAGGGGGAGGTGACGATGTAGTAGACAAAGAAGAGGACAAAGGAGAAGAATACAAGAAAAAATAAGGTGAAGTAACACTGCCTAGGGACCCTATTGATGAAGTTGATACCTCCAAGAAAAGAAAGGTTCCCCCCATGAAACCTACATCATGGAAGAAGTCCAAAACTACTAAACCATAGATGTAGACTTTTCTAATGATGGATGACATATATTTCATCATCATCATTGTCTCAGATACCTCAGAAGACATCTTACAATGCAATGAAGCCAAACAAGAGACCATGTATGAAAGAATTGAAGAAGAGATGAAAGGGGTACAACAAGCCCTCCACTCCAGCCGCGTAGTGTCTATTGCACCCCCATCATCATAAGAAACAGAGTTGGGAGATGAACCTTCCTAGCTACGCCAAATAACAGATGTGACCGAAGCTCACCTTTGTCATGCTTAAAAAGAAAAAGAACAGGCCATAGAGGCCTTAAAGCAATAAAAAGTAGAAGCTAGAGAACAACGTCAGGTTGCATAATAGGAACAAGATGACATCCAAGCCAAGTTTTCAGAGGATAGAGAACAGATCCAGAAGGATAAGGAAAATTTGCTCATAAAGCAGATTGGTGTTAAAGAATCATTCATGAGAGCACTTTTCTCTATGACAGGCTTAGAATATATGGAAGAATACCCAGTGGAAAGCCAAGTAGGGAAGCTTGCCAAAGCCATTCAACAGCTCCAATAGAGGATATTAGAACTAGATTTACAAGCAATGCCAAGCACTCTGTAGGAAGTGTGAGACCAGAGAGAAGAAACTTCTTGAAGAGCATTCCAGAGAATCAAGGCATTGGCCTTAGAATGTAAAAACTTAGCAGTCAAAGTGCGGAGACTTATGAGCACCTTGCAAAGGACCATAAACTAAGGACACTTGAGTCACAGCTTCAGGAGGCCAAGCAGTAAGAAACAATGGTGCAAGCACAGTTGAAGCCACTAAAAATGGTCAAGAGGATGACATGATCCCAGGAACAACGTACAGTTTAGAAACAAGTCCATGCCATACAGAGTAAGGTCATGGAAGTGACCCAGTGACTCCAGCCAGTGTAGGATGCAACTTGCATACTTTTTGAGGAGATTGAAGGATGAGGTGCAGAACTAGAATAGGTGGTCACCATAGTGGAATAGAACTTGGAAGGACCTTTGACAGAGAATACCATTCAAGAGTTTGTGGAGCACGAGTCTCTAGTGAAGAAATAGGTTGAAGTAGCTCGAGGCATTTGAGGCAAAGTTACCCAAATTAGAGTGACTCGGGATGAGTCACAAGTGAGTTTTGGGGGCATGTTGTCCCTTGACCAAGTTTTGGAGAACCTTGGTCACATTTGACCAATTTTGGGACTTCGACGGGATGGTCGAAGGCGGAGTGCAAGGAAAAGCAAAGATCGCGGGATATCGGCCCCTTCTTAGGGAATTTTTGGGTTTAGGGTTCATGTAACAGGTATGGGATGTCGACCCACGGGTTTACCCATGTTTGGGCCCTTTTTTAATGTATAAATAGAAAACTAGGCAATGTAAGTAAAGGAGACCTAGATGTGTAATTTGGCCAGTGAGCTAAGTGTGAACAGTTGTGGATGCTTTGTGCATACTATGTGTTAAGAACTTGTAGATCTAAGTGCAAGTGATTGTAAGAAGCTTGTGTGCAAATTGTAAGAAGGATTTGGGCTTGAACCTATCTCGGGGAAATAGAATCTAGCAAGGTGCGTGCAGATCTCCTGTACTATTTGTAGTGGGTTCTTGTGGCTCTATGCTTGTAGAAGATTGAAAGAAGACAATAAAAAAGAGAAGAGTTGGTGGACATAGCCCCACACTGGGGTGAACCATGTATATATTGTGTTGTGGTTTATTTTTTCATTATAGTTGTTATGTTATTGATGTGATGTATGCTTAGTGCAATGATATATGTTATATGCATCTGATATAGTAGCTTAAGTTCTTAGTAATGTGAATTAATTCTAGATCTGATCTAATTCTACATGTTAGGTGCTTGTATATATTAGATCTTGTTGAATAATGCGTTGCTCTGTAATTAGGGTTTCAATCTACAATATGAATAAGGGTTAAATACAGATGAATGTTAACTACTAAGTGCTTTGTTAGTTTAGTAATCACAAATATATGTCCCATCTAGGTTGTAAACACTTGGGTTCTACAACCACCCCTGCCTCTACCTCGGGTGAGACTTCATCTACTTCGCAGGTGTTTCCGAAAGGGCTGGTAGTTAGGGTTTTGTTGGTGCTCTATTGAAGCATTGAACCCTGGGTCTTCCCCTATACCAACAACGAGTTTATGGATTCATTACCCTTTTCAATAGTTTTTGACATTATGTAATCGTGTTCCCTAGTTTCTACGTAAGTGTCACCTTTTATCATATAAACGTTCACGGCCGAGGGATTACTAGAATACAGAGAGGGTTATTGAATGCCCCCATCCATGCTCGAAGAGGATTGAGTCAAATGCTTCCCATGAGGAAATGGGTTCGTTAAAACAATAGGCTACTACTGCACCAATAACTTATGGACCTTCGCAAGCCAAGGGCACAGGTGAGTCATATTGTCTTCCGTGCAAATTTTACATGGACACTTCGAATTTCTCTTCTCTGTGTTTTGCCCGCCAACATTTTTGTTGGGTTTTTTATCCCCCTTATCGTTCTTGTTTTGTTTTTTTTTCTTTCTTTCAAGCTATTGGTTGGCCCTCGGTTTTGTCGACTGCACACTGTGTATGTCCGACGTTTGGGTAGGGGGAGCAGCTAAATTGGAGGTATGGTTGGTCGTTGTTTGTTGTATTGAAAATTGTTGCAATTGATTTGATAGTTGATCAGTGGGATTTGCTTGTGATGAACCAACTATACCATCGACATGTGGTCCATACTTGTGTCTAGCCTTGTCAAGGATGGACCATGGCGCATCTAGAAAAATCTCATAGAGTAAACCAGATTGAGAGTATATCAATTCAAGTTGTTATGCTCTCATTATCACCTCCTCCTCTGAAAACACTCCAGACATTGCAATGTCCTTAGATAAATGAGGTACCAAAGACTTAAGGAACCACTCTAGAGGGAAAGCCAGTGGGATCTATACTTTTATCAAACTCTTCCAACGTTGTCATTCTCGGATGTGATCTGAGATATGATCAGCCTTTGTATGCTCAAATTTGGCCGACAATTCGGTGTCGGCATCGTATCTCACACGTAGTTGGAAATGGTTAAAAAATAACCATCGCCAAATCACTAAAGTAAGAGTATCTTGAGTGGTCGACCTCGATGTACCATTTTGTGGCACCTCCAATGAGATTTCATTGAAACAGATGCAACTGTATAGATTCATCTCGTAGTGAGTTTGATGAACAAGATAGGTGGATAGTGGTCACATGATCACTTGGATCTTTGTCAGGCTTACCTTTGAACTTCAAAATGTCTGAGGGAAACTTAGCCGACATGGGAGGCCAACGCGGATCATGAAAAATTGGGTCGTTCAACAACCTTGACAATTCTGACAAATGTAACGTCACCAAAAACGGTAGCTTGGGTTGTTGACTATGTACAGGAAGAAAGGAGCCTGTATTTTGACTGGCACCAGGGTGCTAGGAAAAGTTGGGTTGCTGACCAGGGTTCTGGTAAATACCATGGCCTTGGCCAGCGTATGGATACTACATTTTTTGGGACATCATCGGTTGATTCCCATAATTGGACATTGAGGGTTGGGCAAGGATTTCTCCCTGCGTTGTGTTCCAAAGATTCTGGAAAGGGTTGCCCCCTATTGATTTGATGGGCATAGGTACTAAGAATTTCCCAGGGTTCCATTGACCATGGAAGGGGTTTCCCCCGGTCAGCATCCCTAACGAGGGAACTTCTCCCTACCACAGACTCCAAAGTCCTTGTGAGGAGAAGAATCATGTGTTTTCCCCCTGTGTAGGAATAGTACCCTACACAGGATTATATTTTCCAAAACTAGGGTTTTCGTTGGCCGAGACGACAGCTAACGAGAAATCATTATTTCCAAACATTCCAAACAAATAGAATGACATTGAACCCATTGGCGTAGTGTAGGAAGAAGGTCTTATACTGCCTGCTCCGAACAAGCTATAGTTTATGTTCGACCCGATGGGTTGCTAGGGAGCATCGTCGAGTGAGAGTAACAAAGGAGGTATATGACCCCCTCCGTAGGGGATAGCATTATAGGGGGCTGAGGTGCCCCCCATGGACCCTTTCAAAGGAGAATTTGAGCTCCCTGCAACCAAACCCATGGTCTATAGGGTGGAGTAGTTGATGAAGGAGTTCGTATCAAAGATGGGCATCCCATATGAAAATGGAGGGCCCATCACACTCTGTCTGAACGGAGCAGTGATCGTTGCCATAGACGGAGTTGGACCGCTGCTTGAAGTAGAGGTCGTCGAGACCATCATGGTCCGGACCAGTGAAGGTGGGTTAGGAGGTGGAATTCCCCCAGTGGTGGTAGTCATTGATGGAGTGTGAGGACTCCCTAACGAAGTAGCAGCATTTGCTTCCATATTTGTGTGAAAAACTATATGACGCTTGTGATATTTTACCCTTGGAGGGGAAACCTGTTTCAATAGTGGCACTGAAAATTAAGTTATTGGAGGTTTAAACAACCCAAGAGCTTCTGCTCCAAGGTAAAAAATGGTCAAATCCTCCATATTCAAGTGTTCTCCTCTCT
Source organism: Picea glauca (assembly GCA_000966675.3). Classification (NCBI taxonomy): domain Eukaryota; kingdom Viridiplantae; phylum Streptophyta; class Pinopsida; order Pinales; family Pinaceae; genus Picea; species Picea glauca. Next base: position 7,687 of record JZKD02S1248314.1, read on the forward strand.
GAGTTGGCTCGGGCATAGTTTCCTATGGCTCGGTTGCTTAAAATGACCCTTATTGGTCAAGTCTTTGTCGTAACGGTGGTGGTGGTGGCTCCAAAGTAACTAGAGGCATGCCCTGAATCCTTCGTGATCGATGAAGCTCTTGATATTCCACTTTGTGAGAATATCAACGACACATTAATTCTTTTACCAACATTTGAAAACAAGCACTCACTAGAAATGTTCCTATAAGATTAAGCAAGCAAAACACTATCTAGTTGGAAGAACAGTTACACCAACCAATACTAGAGAAACTTATCAGTGCAAGTGCAACTCGAACATGGAAGCACCCTCCGAGTATACTCTGCAAAGCATGGCCCGACGTCTTCCCTAGGTACCATGGTATACCCCCGTAGTCACCTGTGTAACTCCCTAGAATAAAGGCAACTAAATTTCTAGCTCGTGAACAATCACCAAGCGGGTACAGTCAATAATCAGGTGGCCCGCAATGAGAAGGGTAACAAGCTCGAAACCTACTGAGGGTATTGGAACCAAGTGGTTTGGAATACAACTGAGGATCCTGAATGGATTCAGGGTTCACGAAGCTCCTTGGGAAAATGAAATCGATAGTATCCCACGACAAGTCCTCAATATGTGTTCCCCACTACACTTGATCCGTCTTTGGAGGGGTTATCTACCCTGCCTTTCTGCATGCAACCTCATGTTTATCCCCTATGTTAGAGGGGGGTCTCGGATAACTTTCACATTTACTGGACTTTTTACACTCCCTAGATCTAACTCCAATGTTTGTTGATAAGACTTGAAGAGTTTCCTCTCCAACCTAATTCAAGGCTCTAGCCTAAACTAGTTGATTGACCCTACAAACATAAAATCTAGTTGATTTTAATTAGCATTTATTTTAAATGGCTTGTTTTAACTCAAGGAAATGGCAGTGAAACTAGTGATGTGTATGGGAGACGAAGAAGGAGAAATAAATGAAACTGAAAGAAAAAATACTTCTAGTTAACAATAAATATTTTCAACTCTTTAACCAACTTTTCATAACTAACTTTTTCTAAGATCTTTTAAATGAAAACCTAAAACAAAATTTGGCTCGACTACGAGCTACTTAATGTTCTAATAAATCAATAAAGAACTTAAGAAAATAACTCTTTTTCCTAACAAGAAAAATAACTAACCCAACTACTTAACCAAACTAAGAAATGAAATCGTTTTCAATATTTTTTTTTATGCTTCAAAGAATAAACTTGAAATAAATTCTTTTTAGTTTTCTTTAAAGCAAGTGAAAGGTGAAAAAGTGAAAAAACAAGACAAGACTGAAAACTGACCTCTGGCCCACTGTGGATCGTAGGGATTCACTAAAGACACCAAACAGGTTGATAAAAAAAACTCAAAGATTCGCCTAAACCCCTTTCGAAGTAAACACAAGAAATATTTAAAAATATAAGTAAACTGACATCCAACCAAGTCTTTGACTGTAAAAACTAGAGACATTTTACTTTATCAAGAAACCCTGAGAAGTAAAAATTCAATCAGGGAAAAGGTTGATTACCTCTTCTTAAAAAAAAAATCTTGACATAGGCATGCTACTGATGCTTAAGCAGCCTGCGTATGTACTCGGTCTATCTATAAAGTAGGGAGTGTATGTATGCATGCTAACCCATAGCAAGCCGCATACAAGTCTGTAATTCTTAAAGAAAAAGTAAAACAGATTAACTGACAGGGTAGGGAGAACTGGTATGGTACCAACAGGCAACCATAATCCCTTAAATACTCAGCTGACTCAAAAATAAACTCAAAAGGTAATAAAACCAATAAAACACCCAAAAAATCCCCTAAAACCCTAGAGGCTTCCCTAGTATGGTCACCAGTTCTTCTAGCAGGAAAACCCTTCTATGGCTACACCAGGGTTTACAATGTAGGAAGATCAATGACCATTGTTATCATTGAAATTTTGTCCGCAAATGGTTACAGGAATCCAACATCTCCAAACACCTATTAGTTCACCTTCATCCCCAAAAATGCATTTCCAAAAGGAACAAAATATATAATTGGTTATAAAATTGGCATGTGTAGATACAATACAGGAAGTGTGCGCATGTGCTCAAGTCAAAAATGTCGGAAAAGAACACATGTGCCCGATGCATGACTGTGTATGAGAAAATATGCGTACACCTGTGAACTACACATTTATGGTTCTTGTCGGCCCCTCACCCACTTTTGGACCAACTCCCAACTGGATTTGACCCTCAAATCCAAGTTGAATCTGAGTGGGGGGTTGGTCAAAGACGTAAGGGTGCCCTAAAGAACCCCTTGTTCACACTAAAGACCGGTTGGATAATGCCTCAAATATTTGCTATAAAAAGAGGCCATGGGTGCAGTATGAATTCAAGAATCTCATTGTATTTTTATGCTACCTCTATTCTCCTACAAGGAACCTCTTTCCTTCTTGGAGCATACTAGCATCATCTCATTAAGCTATTCACCTCACCTCTTGAGGGAATAAGATTGGATTTCTTCACCATTTTCTTTCTAGTTTTCCATTTGTAATAAGAGCTGTCACATAGGGGATTAAAGAGCCCTCCCTTTGAAGAAGAAGGGATCCACAATTCCTCCTTTCTCTTTGGTGTTTTCCCACTAATACAATCTATCCATGGGTGGCATGATTATTGGTCCTTTGATTGATTTTTGGTTCAAGTTTCCTCATGCATTATTTTCATTTATTTAGTTATTTCTTTAGTTGTTTGTTTATTTTATGTGATTGAGTCATTTGATTCATACACTAACCTCTGTCCTGTCTAGCATGCCCAACTAGACTTGCAGGTGCCCTTCTTTTTCTCATTGGAGTGACAAAACGGACACAATAGATTGGTGACCATACTAGGGATAAGGTATCAATTTCCTCCCTATTTAGGTTGTTTGAGCACATATTTTTGACCTATTTTCTTTGCAGGGATCATAACCTCTCTAGCCCTACCTACAAAGAGATGAATTTGGAGCTAGAAGAGGAGAATTCCACCAAAAAATTTCCTCCCAAAAATGTATCAAAATGTGTGCGGGTTTTCCATCCCATGGGTGTGCCTTCAGAGCATTGTGCGCCAACAACACTGTGTTTCTCAACACATTCTGCACACAGTGCACCAACAGGTCCTTGGTTCTCTGTACATTGGCACCACATGCACCTCTATCTAAACTGTGACCCGCACATCTATCCATAATTCCAACATTGTAAGAGTTTTTTGTGATTTTTTGAAGGCCCCTAGCCTTCAAATTCTTTCTTTTATGCAATTTGAAAATGCACCACACTTAGATTCCCTTACCACATAAAGGGTTAGTCAAAACATAGGGACCAGAAATCAAACTTCAATCACTAAGTATGCTCTTCTCTCGCACCATAGAGAAATCTTGAGAATCACAAAAATGATTCAGGGAAGATTCCATCTCCCTTAAAACAAAATCTTTAGGAGAGGACAAAGCCCCCCTATGGATCCTCTTAGTTTCTTTTTAAACATCTTAAATTTGCAAGGGCCCATACATGCCCACATGTTGCAAAGTTAGGATAGTTTTGAATCTACTTTCTTAGTTTATGTCACTAGGGGAGTTTAAAGATTATTGTAACGGACCCATACATGCCCACATGCTTGCAATCTAGGATAGTTTTTTTAAGATTTCTTAGATTAAATCACATTAGGAAGTTTAAAGGATTGGTAATGACCCATATATCAACATGCTAGTTCTTTAGGGACTTTAAAATTCCGCAAGCTTGTACCAATGGCATCTAGTAAGATAGGTAATCAAGACTTGTAAGGACCACACGAAGTCCACATGTTGCAAGGTGAGACCTAACTTATTAAAAATTTGGCACACTTTATCACTTTCTCACACACAAAGTCACTCTTCACTCACATAATTTCATCTCGAATTGTGGAGGTTGAAGTAAGTTTCCTCCAAAGGGATTCTGAAACATCCCACTATTTTCTTAAAGAAATTACCCACACCCACTTAATTCAAACTAGAATGGTTCACACCCCCAATCTCTCAAAAAACCACATCTAAATTGCTTTCTAAAAAATCACTAAGTTTTCCTCGTACTTATACATAGTACTACCTGATGCCCCGAGACTTGTACCATTTGACCAGGACAAACCTGGAATGTCTCACTCAACAAATGGATTGATTGGTACCACAACACACCATAATTTGTACATCTAACCACCACCTATGTACGGTACACCCCAATATCCATCGATGTATAGAGGATCCCCTTATTACCCCCCCCTCTCCTTATCAGTAGCCATACCCTATTGTTCCCCCTCCACCCATGAGTGGACCCTCTTCGACACCCATGATGCGCCCGGATGTTCAACCAAGTTTTGTTACTCCCTCTGTTAACTACCAAAAACGCACCAGCATTTTGAAAGAAATATGCCTAATCTTGTAGGGAAATTTTGACTAGCTTCCCTAACTCCAAGTCCAAATCTGATTGAACAGTTGGAAAGATTATGATCTGTAGATGAAAATCGACTATTTGAACGTGCAAAACGGACATTCCACGGCTGAGAAAATGGATTTTTACCAAAGGCAGTTTTTGCTGGAAATTTT
>JZKD02S1248325.1:0-12285 GCA_000966675.3 Picea glauca
ATATATATATATATATATATATATATATATATATATATATATATATATATATATATATATATATATATATATATATATATATATATATATATATATATATATATATATTCTTTATTTATGAACTTAATATTGACAGATTGGAAATTCACGTTGATGAAATACTTAATGATTAGAAATGGCTATGTTATGCATGCTTACATTGATGACATATGATAGAATGCTAAAGTTTGAAGGTGTACCAAGAAAATGAAGAATATCACATTGTAGGTATAGTTGAATAATGATGACATGACACTAATGCAATAAAAAACATTGAGGACGATGTTCTTCCAAGGGGGAGGGTATGTAATATCCCAATTTTTACTCTTGGAATTATTTGTAAATAAATACTTAAATACTTTGCATGATTTCTTTATAACTCTGGTACACTAAATACATGGGTCAAATATACCATGTTAATGTGAATATGTACGTTTTTTGTTTTGCAGATAATAAATAAGAATCACCAAGATTGTCTGAGCTCGAGTGCTTATAGGGGTTATGATGCCACAAGAGGGGAAATGTGAGGGGGTCTAAAGGGGGGTTTATGCTTAAATCATATACCTTATGCTACCTTGAACCCTCACCCAATTGAAATTTTGAATTTCAAAACAAAAAGGAGTTAATAGGAGTGGAGGAAACCAATTCCTCAATCTAAGCCACAAATCCTAAATTTTAGCAAATTATCTCCCCTAAATTCTTGAAACTAGGAGGAGAAGTTGAGTTTGAACTAAATATCCATTATGCATGAGGAAAATTTGAATGGGGAGAGGAATGTTGTTAGAAAAAGAGGTGGATAAGAGTTTTGAGAGGTTAGACATTGGAGGAAGGGAGCCAAGACCATCATAGACCAACTAGACACGAGTGAAAGCTGGTGGCATTGAAAAGAAGCCAAGAAAATATGAAAAACTCTGTTGAAAACTTGATACACGCTCTGGACATTCTATGCACACATTGAATAGCACGAGTGAGTAATTTCTGAGGTACTCAACTATAGAGAAGGAAATGCTCGGTTTTGTGTGGGGTAGGTAGGTGGGTGCCATAGGATTGTTCTGTCATCAAGAAAATACGTAGAGGAAAACATTGATTCAAGTCCAAATTTTAGAGTTAACTATCCTTTCTTTTCCCTGGTCATATCATAGCCTGGCTAGAGGGTGGTGTCCATTATGGATTTACCTATAGTTGGGTGGAAACAACTGGTTGGTGGTCTACAATAGTAACATATAAGTTTTAAAACCTTCGTTTTGGTTTAGATGATGTACGTTAATTCTACTTTTTCTCTATGTAATTGTGAGAGGATAGAAATTTTTTCAAATTTAACTCTGCATGTGCGTCTGGATTTTAAGCTATGCTTTGGTATTATGTTGGGTCCTATCAATGTGGGTCTCTTCCTATATGAAATTAGAATGTTGTGATTTAATGATATTAATTATGTCTATGATTCTATGAAATTGTTAAAGGATAGAATATGGAATTCAATTAACAATTACAGACAATATTTGGTCTTTGTACTCAATGTCTTACTTCCATTTAGAATGTTTGGCCTACTTCGATGGGTGGATACTTGGTTTTTCTATTCTTGCACACTTTGAGGGTTTTTGAAAGTTATATTTCAACAAAAATATAAGGGATAGGGATTTACCTAAATACCCACCTTTCCGAGTTTCGTATTTTAATTGCTCACAGTTTCTACTTTGTATACATATTGTCAAGGGCCCCGTATTTTTTGTTTAAATTATGCATTTTTCTGGCCATTCAACTATCTTGTCCAGGGCTCCATTGATCTGTGAGTGACCCATGAAAATGAAAAAAAAAGAGTTTGGGGATTCAGGTGTTATTTGCACCATCCTATATTCATCCTGCATACCCATGTATTGCCAGTGTCATCATTTACCTACTCCTGGAGCTTCAAAAAATATGAGTGGGACTATGATCTAGTGTTGCTTGAAGATTTGATTTAGAATGGACGAAAAACGTAACCTTTACAAGCACATGTTTTTGAGTGATTTTTTTGTTGATAAATTGCTTGGGGAAGAGTAAAAATGTAACCCTTACAAACATATGTTTTTTAGTGAAATCGTTGTTGATAAATCACTTGGAGAAGAGTAAAAACGTATCCCCTATAGGCACACGTTTTTGAGTGAAAATTCATATTGAAAAATCACTTGGGTAGGGTAAAAACGTATCCCTTAGAGGCACACATTTGAGTACCATTCATTGTATCAAAATGAATACAATATTACATAAAACTTGGCAACTTACAGGTGTAGAAGAAATAATGAATTGGAGTCAGGCTTGAAATATATATGAAGTTTTCTAAACATGTTTTGACAGGTACTATGGATTTTACAAAGTTTACTGTTGAATGGTGTAATTTATATGTGATACTCCCTAATTTAGTAGCATGCATGCTTTTAATAGGGAAAAAGTATTTGTTTATGAAATTGTTAAACAATATGCGTGTGCTTGTGTGACCAGAAGATGTGTGAGAATAATAGTACAATTATGTTTGGAAGTATTCTCAAATATGTTGTTTTGATTTTGAGTTGGTAAAGTTTACAATTTCAACAAAGCTGGTCTCTTTGAAGTATGATGTCATCTTCCTTTTATTAAACTTTTCTCAGCTTATTATCAAATCAACATTGCACCTCAGTCTACAGGACTTTGTCATTAGTGGCTAGTTGCAGATGTCTTTCCAAACCACACACAAAATCTCTAATAAATTTGTGACATTTTGATATTAGAATAGAAAGTTTTTTTGTTAGTGGTATCTTTAACCAATTTGTCAAACTCGAAATTATTATCATTTTCAGATCTGTGCTTTTATGATTTTAATTAATATTTTTTCTCAACTTCATACTTCATTTTCCTTATATAGGGTTTGAATAAATGGAAGCATGGACATTGTATTTTGATATGAAATATTTTATCCTGTGAAGTGTTGTATATGTGGATCTTTGCAAAATCTACATTGGATATCATACTCTTGTTGGAATACTGAGAGGGGAGGGGGGTGAATCAGTATGAACACTTTTTACCACTTTCAATCACAATATATAAACTTCAACTTTATCAACAATATATTATTTATGATTGCATTTAAAATATCATGAGCATATAACCATAAGCAATATCATCCCATCAAATAACCATATGCACAGTACACCATAATTTACGTGGAAACCCAAATGTGCTAAATCACAAAATTATTTTATATATATATTAAGAATACATTCATACGAAGCACCAACTTCCAAATTCTCCATCACCAACTGGAAGGAGGCACCAACCCCCTAATTTATAGGTACCAATCTGAAGGAATCTCTAACTACACGAGTTCTCTGGCTCTAGTTGAAAAGAGGCTACGACCCCCTAATTTATAGTCACCGACCTGAAGGAAGCACCAACTCCCTGAGTTCTCCAACACCAACCAGAAAAATGCCATCAACCCCTAATTTGCAGGCACCAACATGAAGGAAGTTCCAACTCCATGAGTTCTCTAGCGCCAACCAGAAGGAGGCTACAACCCCCTTTCCTTGCCCTGTCCTACCGCCATGAAATATAAGTTTAGACTCATTGTCACTACCACTGATACTATAATTTCCACTGTCACTAATACATCAACCAACATGTCATTGTCATTGTCGTTGTCGTTGTCATTGATATACCATCGTCAACCAACTATAAGTAGATCCACTCACATGGATATCAAAACCATCACCAAACGATGTACATCAATCATGTACCAGAGCATATACCATACCATGTACATCAATCATGTACCAAAACCTGTACCATACTATGTACTAAGATCAACAAGAAGTCTCTCTAGCAATGTACCATATCATCATCAACGCATGAACCAAAACCAATACCATAACACGTGCCCCAACCATATACCATATCACTCATGATATGTCTCACTAATTTCATACACCATGTACCATAAGATATCATCAATGAAGTTCCTCAATCATATGATAATATCACCATGAAATATACCAAATCAGATACTAAGATAGCCAAGATATGTCTCTAACAAAGTATCATATCATCACAAAGGTGTACCATATCATGTGCCATCATCATCAAGACATGCGTCAAGCATGTACCATAAATATAACCCTCAATAACACATGTAAAGCATACCTATGATCTTGTAGCAAGCTTGATACACAAGATTACAGACCTGTAGATCTTCCTCAACTTCAACAAAAAAATAATACCATCTTCATCAAACTTTACCTTAGTCTTGCGGGACTAGTTTTGGATTAGTCACAAACCCTAAATTTCAACAAGCATAACTCCATAACTATAATGAACAAGGTCTGAAATTTTAACCACAGATACTTTGAGATCTTTTTCCCATCTCTTCAAAGTTTCATGCTCTGAAACTTCTCAAAATAGAAGTTATAACGAAAATAGAAAACCTTCCTAAATTTTAGCCTATTCTGGAGAGCTAACTTGTACAACATGACACACGCTCAATATTTGATATCTGATTCTAAAAATAAAAAAAAAGCTACTGCAAAATTTTATCTTTCCAATGCAATTGATATCATAGAATTTGGATCCTCTATGAATAAGTTATGAAAGTTTTAATCGGAACACATGTTTGAGACTAGTTTTAGGACTAGTAAAAAACCCTATCTTCCATAGAATGTATCTCCAAAAGTACAATGACCCAGAAGATGAAAATTTTACCACAGGTACTTTGCTATGTATTCTCAATAGTCTCGAATTTGCACTATCTGAATAATTCTATAAAACAAGTTATAGTGAAAATGGTGAGATGAAATTTAAATAACATACCTTAGAACACATCATCACAAGATTTCATCCTCCCTTGGAATTTCACCCTTCTTCACTTCATCTTCCCTCTAAAATTCGCCTCAAATCTCCTTGGTTACCTTAGATAAGAATCACTTGCTTAATTATATAGATATTCAATGACCTTGTGTAAGTGAATGTTCTTATGAGTGACTTCTTAAGGTGTATATATACTTTTTCGAAGTAACCTCTTTCCTCAACTTTAGGGCTTCTTGAAATTTATTCTTACAACCACTTTACCTTTTCATTAATGACATGAAACCAATTAGGGGATTCTTAACCCATCTTTGGGGCTTCCAACTTCATGACCCCATAACTCCTCTACCATGAGGAACTACGTGATGTTCCACCTACCATTGGAAACGACATGATGAGGACTATCCATATATGATTGTGTTGCATGCATTTACATTGTCATTCATGTCCTTATTCCTCAAAAACATTTTGGCTCCATGACCAAACCTATGGGTTTCTTATAAAGTTATTCAATGCATATTCCCATGAGGGTCATGCTTAGATCTATGCCATAAGGGGACCACTTTGGATACTTCTCCAAATACACCTATCACATCTGACATCAATGAAAACCAACTGGCCAACAACATCAATGAAAACCAACTTTCCAACAACTCTGGACTCCCATATTTGTGTATTGAAATAATTATTATTCATTTGTTGTAATATATCCAACATAAATGGTTAATCACTAAAAACTAAGTCCAACCAGATTTTAAAAATAAGAGTTTCTATGACATCCTGTAGGAGGAATACGTGCAAGTATAATCAAGCCTTTTCTAGATCCAAATTTAGTAGGTCTAAAGTTTTCTTTCCAATGATTTTTGTCCATTTTTAGAACATAACTAGTTGATTTCTCTTGCTGTCCTTTGAATGATAAAAGTGGAATTTAATCGAACATTGGACTAGACATTTCTATTACTCATTCAAACGTTCTATGGTATATGCACAAAAAAATTAATAGTGTGTTGATGGCTTCCATTTAATAAATTCATTGGTTCTCCCTTGGAGTTAAATATTTATGATGTTGTTGGATGCTTACCTTCGATTTTTCACTTCTCAATAGTGTTTTTTTTTCAAGTTATATCTACTGTTTTTGTGCAATAAACTAGCCTTTATGGCTTCTTGGATTTTGACAGTTCTAATTTGATTGCTGCAAATTTCTCGAACCAATCTTTGATTATGTTCTTCATGTTTGTCTTCCTTATTGATTTTAAAAATAATGTAGCATTGACATTTCATTCCAAATCTCCTAAAACAACCTCAAACTGCGTCAAGTGTTCATGGTTTACTTTAAATAGTAGTGGGTGTTGTTCATGGATATGTGTTTCCAAAGGTACAAATCAGTAGTTTGGTGAAAAAAAATCAATCATCGATTTTTGTGTGGAAGAGTGCAGTGGAGTGCACATTATCAACATGTGAGGACAACATAAGAACATTTTGTGCTCTTTGACAAAGAGTTGTCATCCAAATGTTTCTCTATGTAGGAAAACCATTCAAAGGTGTTTGCAACGTTTAAGCTATACATGTATAGTTCTAATAATCTCATATAATTTTCTCAAAGTAATTCTTTAAGTGTGCAGAGTCTATCTGATTTCAATTGTAGTGGTTTCCTTCAAAAATTTTTGCAATTAAGACGTGGGACTTCAATTTTCTCCAGTGTCACTACAAAACCATAACATTGGTAAAAGGATGACTAAAATAGGGTAGACAAACTTCAACGACATTGAATGCTAAAATGTTCATTTAGATATTTAAAAATAATTGGGGAATTATTTAGACCTTATTTATTTTCTTAACATGAAATTTATTTTTGAGAAAAATATATATTTTTTAAATCAACATGAAAGTAAATATAGTAAAAAATAATTTATTTGGTAATTTTTGGAACATATTATAGAAAAACATGTTTAGTAATAATACTTTTCAAATGAAAATAGAAGTGAAGAAAAAGCATGAGGAGCCGCGGACTGAGCGGATCTGAGCTGCGTCAAAGCACATCAACATTCCAGTGTGTCGAATCCTTGGGTCTTCCCGCCCAAGGGGATCCATACTCCGCCCTTATCCCAAGACATTACCGTGCCTTGTGATTGGGTCCGATAAAAAATGAGTGTTGTTGGAGGAAGTGAGCCACCGCCTCCCCCTCCACCCTCAATCAATGTAGTAGCCTTCAAAAGACTTGTAAATTCTCAAGGGAAGAAGAAAGTAATCAGAGACCTGCAAAAATTCGTCAAGAAACTAGCAGATGTTCCTTTTATTATTTTACCTCCGGATCAACCCAAAAGCGTGGTCATCTCCTCGACAGACCTAGATTTATTTGGCCAGTTCAGAGGGATTTGGCCCTCTCCTCGAACAACTAATAACCGGATTTAGAAAAATTGGAGACCACTGATCTCAAACAATGTCACCTGCTATGCAGCTGGAAGAGGCTTCTTCATGTTTGAATTCATTTCTAATGAGGATCAGGACTTGATTTTTAGGAGTGGGCCTTACTTCATGGGGCCACAAGGGATCTACTTAAATTTATGGATCCTTGATTTTGACCTTGCAGTGGATGTCCCAAATGCAGTTTTGGTATGGGTACACCTACCCAAATTGTCGATTCACTGTTGGAATCCTTCCTCAACAAACTATAGGTAACATACTTGGGAGATTTATTGACAAGGTTGATCCAAAAGTTCAATATTCTTGCACTCGGATCTGTGTAGAATTTGATTTGGAAGCTGGCCTTCCTGAAGAAATCATGCTGACTGTAGAGGGATGGAATCACTTTCAAAAATTGGACTATGAGCAACTGCCTTTCAAGTGTTGTAGTTGTCATGAATACAAACACTTCCAAAATAAATTTCCAAAAATCTAGGTTCCACAGCAAGAGAAATATTCATGGGAAGGATGGAAGTAAGCAAAAACATCCAAGGCAAACCCTAAAACCAATTCCAAAAAGAAAAGGAGAAATTAGAAATACCAAAGTGCTAATGAAAATAGTTTTCCAATCCTCGGGGATCAAGAGAATGAGTTACCTATCACTGATGATACAACTGAGAAGAAAATCAATCCAGAAGAGGCAAGCCAAACTGAAAAATAATGACCTCCTCCACTCGAACCAAGAGAAATCCCTGCAATCCAAATCTCAGGGACAGAGGAAGAGATTTCATAAGAAGATGAGGGGGGAGAAAATATTGGACTATCTCAGATCTCCTCGAAACCTGCTACCAGAGGAAGGAAATCGGAAAAAGAAAGAAGAGAAAGGGAGACATACAAAGATAAACTCCAAGGATCTCAATAAACTTTGGAAACAATGTTAAATTCCAGAAGCACAAGGAATCAAGGGAAAACCTCCTAGAGGGAGAATTCCAATCTAAAAAGTAACTAATGAATATAGTCTTCTGGAACTGTAGAGGTTTAGGAAGCCGAAGTAAATAAGAAGCAATGCAATATTTACTCTGCACCTCAAATCCAAACATTCTACTTGTCCAGGGGACTAAACTGGAGGAATCTGACTTTCTCCAATCCAGCACAACCTTTTGGAAAAAAAGAGCAAGTGTAGTGGTCAACGCTAGAGGAGCCTCTTGAGGAATTGGTTCACTGTGGAATTCCTCCACTTTTGAATTATTAACAACTGATCATTGTACCCATTGGATACTCACCAATCTAATACATAAGTAGTCAAGAAACTAGATTTGTATATTCAAAATTTATGTTCATGTTCTTCCCTCTAAAAAAAAAAAGATGTTGGAACCTTTTAAGAGAGTACCTTAGCAACCATCATATGGAAAACATTATCCTAGCAGGGGATATTAATGTCACTTTATCCCTTGAGGAAAAAAAAGGAGGCTCCATAGTAAGATGCCCCTTTCGAGAATGGGCTGAAGACAACATTCTTGATTGGGATCTGGAAGACATAAAACTCTCTAGAGGAAAATACACATGGTCTAATAAAATAATTAGTCTGGGGCACATAACTACTAAGCTTGAAATATTCTTGGTCCAAAGCTCTTTCCTTCTTTTAGGCCTCAACGTTGCCTCTAAAATCCTTCCCTTCAATGCCTTCAACCATAAGACGATCTTTCTAGAAATCTCCAAAGAAACCTCTCTGGGTCCGATCCCTTTTCGATTTATCCCCTCATGGATCCATTATGAGGATTTTCACGATCTGGTCATCCAAGTATGGCATATTCCAGTATCAGGTTCTCCCTTTTTTGTGTGGGAAGAAAAACTTCGCAGATTGAAATGAGCTCTCAAAAATTGGGCAAAATATTTGAAATCCACTTTAACCCAAAGAGTGGAAGCCCAACAACAATTGGAAGCTCACCAACTTAATATGGAAGATGGAACTATAAGAACGGAGAGTCTGGAGAAAGAAAATGATCTCCATAGAAAACTCCATACATCCTACAGAGAGGAAAAAGAATACTTGAGACAAAAATATCATAGTATTTGGCTCAAAGTTGGGGATAAGAACACAATTTTTTTCCATAAACAATCTGAATCCAGGAAACATTTCAACTCAGTAAACGAAATTCATAACCAAAATCAGACTGTCAATTATTTTGAAGCAATCAAATGAGCTTCTCATCTCCACTTTAAAGGGATTTACACTGAGGAATATGCAACCCAAAACGAAAATCTCCACCAAATTCTCAACCTCATCCCTTTGTTCGTCCAACCAAGGTCCAATCAACATCTCATTTCTCTGGTTTCGCTAAAATAAATTAAATTAGCTCTGGATAATATGGAATTTGACAAATCCCCTAGCCCTGACGGATTTACAACCCAATTCCTCTAAGTATGTTGGCCAATCATAAAGAAATATTTGCATAAACAAGTAATAAAATCACAAAGATGCCACAAGATTGGTGGGAGCACCAATTCTAATTTTTTATCCTTAATTCCTAAAGAAAAAGGTTCTTTAACCTTTGACAAATTTTGTCCGATCTATTTGCGTAATATTGGGTACAAAATTATCAAAAAAGTAAATTCTAATCGACTCAAAGGTATTCTACCAGCTATCATCCCTGAGAATCAAGGCAACTTCATCAAAGGAAGGTAGATGACTGGTTATATAATTATTGTCCAGGAAGAAATTCACTCAAGCATGCACCGACACGAAAAAGGTATGGTCACGGAATTAGATCTTGCAAATCATTTTGATAGAGTAAAGCATGAATTTTTGTTTCAGGTAATGCATAAGTTTGGCTTCAGCATTGATTTCATTCACTAGATAAAGACTTGTATCAGGTCTCCTTGGATTTCCCCATTAGTCAATGGATGAGCATCATAATCTTTTCAATCTTCTAGAGGGCTTAGACAAGGATGCCCACTGTCTCCTTTGCTTTACACCATTCAAGCTTCAACACTCAGCTTCCGGCTAGAACAATGCCGAATTCAACAAGAACTAATGGGCATAAACATATCAAGAGGGGTCAAAGACATAAACCATGCACAATTTGTTGATGATAAACTTATTTTGGGAGGGGCTAGTACCATCATAACCAAAAAATTTATAAGGAAATTAAATCTCTACGAGTAAACTTTAGGGAGCCAAATAAATTACAGGAAGAGTCAAATTTATGGATGGAATTGTACGCCAAGGGAAATGATGAAAATGGCCTGTGTTATGCAAATGGAAGGGGAAACTTAGTGGGACTCATTCAAATACTTAGGAGTCCCCATATTCAAATCCAAGCCTAAATCCTCTCATTGGTTTCCATTACTTGACAAGATAAAAGTTACAGTCCAAGCTTGGGGTGTTGCCTGGCTTATTCTGGCAGGGAAACTCGTCCTCATCAAATTGGTCCTTACTAGCATTTTGATGTATCAAAGTTCCATCCTTTTAGCTCCAAGTATATTTATAAACAAAATAAAATCAATCTTAAGAAGGTTTCTATGGAAAGGGGGAAAACATAGTGAAACTAAGCTACCTCTAGTCAGCTGGGGGAAAGTAATAAAGCCACTCTCAGAAGGAGGCCTTCCAATAAGAGACTTGAGATCCCAAAATATGGCCTTAGGGGATAAAATCCTATGGAAAATGGTAACTGGAAATATATCATGGAGTAAACATTCTTTATGGAAGAAATACTATATTGGAGATAGTAGGAAATGTCTCGACAAAGCACATAAAGCCTCAAAAGGATCCCCCATTTTTACAATATGTCAAAAAGTTTATGGCTTCTTCAATCCTTTGCTAACATGGATACCTAGTAACAGGAAAAATATCCTTATTTGGGAGGATTCGATTATGGGAGGGCCTCCTTTAGACTCCATGTCAGGCACCTCCAATTTCAAAGATTTTATTCATTCCCAAAATTTAACCACTCTGTGGGATATTTCAAACTAGCACAATGATGAAGCTAAAGCATGGAAAAAATGGAAACTTCTGAGCTGCCCAAGCCACCTGGAAAATGAAAAAAATCCCTTTATTTCTCTGCTCCATGGAAATCATTGATCACCGAAAATAATAAAGATCATAGGGGTTGGGGATCTCACATAAGCTTGTACACAGTTAAAGAGGGCTACACAATCATCAATTCTAAGCCACTTGCTCCTCCCAATGCAACTCTTTGGAACAAAATTTGGAGGGCCAAACGTCTACCTAAAATCGACATGTTTATATGGACGTTGGCACATAATTCCATCCTCACAGGAGAAAATCTCAGAAAAAAAGGATGGGAAGGCCCCATGTTGGCACAGGGGTAGACCCAGAGTTCAATGCTTCAATAATGCACCAATAAACCCTAAATACCGTCCCTTTAGTAAACACCTGCAAAGAAGATGAAGTCTCACCCGAGGTAAAGGCAGGGGTGGTTGCAGGACTCAAGTGTGTACAACCTAGCTGGGACAAATATCTATGATTATAACACTAATAGAGCACTTATTAGTTAACATTCATCAAAATTTAACCCTTATTCACATCGCATATTGAAATCCTAGTTACAGAGAAGCACAATATTCAACAAGATCTAATACATCCATCACTTAGCACATAGAAATAGATCAGATCTAGAATTCATTCATATTACTAAGCACTAAGCTATTATATCAAATGCATTTAACATATATCATTGCACTAAGAATACATCACATAACAACTATAATTCACAAAGAAACCACAACACAGGATATACGTGGTTCACCCCAGTGTGGGGCTACGTCTACCAACTCTTCTGTTCTTTATTGTCTTCTTTCAATCTTCTACAAACACAAAGCCATATGAACCCACTCTGCATAGGATAAGAGATCTGCATGTGCCTCACCAGATCCTCCTTCCCCGAGCTAGGTTTAAGTACAAAGCCTTGTTATAATCTGCACACAAGCTTCTTACAATCAATATCACTTATCTCCTACAATTTCTTAACACATAGTATGCACAAAGCCTCTAGCTCTGTACTAAGTCGATTCTAC
>JZKD02S1248347.1:0-12285 GCA_000966675.3 Picea glauca
CTTGTCGCTTCCATGGGATGGAATCTACACTAGATGGATGTAAAGACAACCTTTCTCAACGGAGCTATTGAAGAAGAAGTATATATTGAACAACCTCAAGGATTCGAGGTACATTACAGAGACACTTATGTTTGCAGATTGAAGAAAGCTCTATATGGACTCAAGCAAGCTCCAAGGGCTTGGTACACCAGAATGGACAACTATCTAACTAGACTTGGCTTCTCTAAGAGTCATGCAGATCCAAACCTTTACTACAAAGTCGTGAACAATGCACCTGTAATTCTACTATTATATGTTGATGATCTATTCATAACAAGTGAAGAATCTCTAATCATCCAGTGCATGAAGGATTTAGCCTTTGAATTTGATATGAAAGATCTAGGTCTCATGCACTATTACTTGGGACTAGAAGTATGGCAGAAGCATGGTGAAGTATTCCTTGGACAAGGAAAATACGCAATAAAGATCCTTCAGAAGTTTGGAATGATGGAATGTAAGTCCATGGGCACTCCTATGAATGCAGATATAAGAAAAGTAAAATTCCCAGATTCCGATCCAGTAGATTCATTTCTATATCGACAACTAATGGGATCATTGATGTATTTGGTAAATACTCGACCAGATATTTGCTTTGTTGTAAATACATTAAGTCAGTTCCAGGTGGAACCTAGACAAGAGAATTAGATAGCTGCAAAGCATGTCCTAAGATATATTTGTGGGACAATAAACTATGGCTTAAAATATACCGCATCCAGTGATGTCCAACTTCATGGATTTACAGACTCTGATTGGGCAGGAAGTGCAGAAGACAGAAAGAGTACTTCAGGTATGTGTTTCATCTTGGGCTCCGCTATGATATCTTGGAGCAACAAGAAGCATAAGTTTGTCACACTCAGTACAACAGAAGCAGAGTATATGGCAACTTATGAAGCATGCACAAAAGCAGTATGGCTAAGGAAGTTAATATCCGATTTATTTGCTCAGAATCCAGAATCGACCATAATATATTGTGATAATTAGAGTTGTATAAGATTATCTGAGCATCCAGTGTTTCATGAAAGGTCGAAGAACATTGAGATCAAATACTACTTTATCCGAGATAAAGTCCAGGAAGGAGAGGTAAAGCTCAAGTATGTCCCCACTGATGAGCAGACAACAGACATCCTGACAAATCCTCTTTCCAGAATCAAGTTTGCATATTTCCGAGAGAAGATGGGGATCGTGGAAATAACTCCCTTAGCTGAAAGGGAAGATTCTCCAGGATAGAGAAGGTACGCAAAAATATTCTTGAAAAACATTTATTTTATGATAACTCTCCAGTTAGGAGGGAGCATTGAAAAATATTATTTATCTTTGTAATAGGCCAGATTGGACAGATGCTTTCATGTTCAGAAAGTGGATTGAGATTTCTGACGGACAGTGACTTCCCATTGTAGTTAACATGGGAGGCAGACTGATTGTTAATGTATCATAGACAACAAATGTCCATTATGGGGAGTGGTCTAGGACAGTCATTCTTCTTGGCAGTCACTCTGAGTAGTGGTCAAGTAGAATGGTCTGCCTTGTCGAGAAGTCATTCTTTTGAAGTTCACAGTTGTGAGCAGTTTCGAAGAATTGTCCATTTTGGAGGTTGATGCAGGACATACATTCTTCGAGGGTTATACATTCTCTCCAGGTTACACTTTAGTGTCGGAGGAATGGCCAAGGGTGGGGAATGGTCCAGACAGTTATTCCTTGAGGGCAGACTCATTCTCTCCAGGTTACACTTTTTTTAGTGTCGGAGGAATGGCCCAGGGTGGGGAGTAGTCCAGGCTCAGCAATCAGGGACAATTATTCCTCGAGGGCAGACTCATTCTCTCCAGGTTACACTTTATTTAGTGTCGGAAGAATGGCCCAGGGTGGGGAATAGTCCAGGACAGTCATTCCTTAGGGAAAACTCATTCCCTCCAGGTTACACTTTGTTTAGTGTCGGAGGAATGGCCCAAGGTAAGGAATGGTCCAAACATTTCTCGAGGGAAGAATCATTTTCTCCAGGTTACACTTTGTTTAGTGTCGGAAGAATGGCCCAGGGTGGGAAATGGTCTAGGTTCAGAAATAAAAAACAATCCTTCTTCCTTGGTTGAGAAGAATGGGGCAGATGGCCCATTATTGATATTCTATATTGAGGGCAAACATTCTTTTAGACCTCACAGATGTGAGTGAAAGATTGGCCTAGATGATTATTATTGATATTCTATATTGAGGGCAGACATTCTTGTAGACCTCACAGATGTGAGTGAAAGATTGGCCCAGATGATTATTATTGATGATCTATACTGAGGACAAACATTCTTTCAGATCTCATAGACGTGAGTGAAATATTGGTCCAGATGATTCAGTTCTTGTCATAACATTGTTTCCATGCAGGTTGCTATCAGATATTTGTTATGAAGAATGAATGACAGTAGATATGCTACTATTTGTGATTGTGTTTCACAAGTCTAAGTAGTTGTGTAATACTGGAATAAACACAGATGTGTTCTATTAATTGATATTGTACCAGTTGTCATAGGAGATTATCCAGTCGGATAATAATGACTGGTGCTCGTGGTGCTACCAATTGAATGGTCTGTTGTGCTCAAGACCATACCTCTCTAGCTAAGAGGGAGTGTTAATATTATGATAGATTCGGGAGGTATGAACCTCTATTGTGACCTATGACGAGACTAGAATCCTCCAGAAGGAAGCAAAGAATTAAAGGAAACCCTAGACAAGTTGTCGGCTGAAAAAATATATTTAAATTGAATTTATTGATGCCCAGAAGGAGAAGTCGGCCCCAGTTAGACTGGCCAGTCCACTATAAATACAAGGCGCCAGTTTCATTATTTCACATCTCAACATTTACAGTGAGAGCTAAATCTGCGCAGGAAGCAACAGTTTGGTGCGCAAGTTTATGGGAGAGCTGGGAAAGTGGTGCGCTAGCTTCTGGGTGGGATCATCTGTTCAGTTTAGTCTCTATTCTCTTGCTTGGTGCATTTAGCCTCTCTTGGCTATTGATTGCTACCAGGATTCTCTTCTCGGTCAAGGTCAAGGTGCTCGGAGGGTGGCTTCGGCCTGTGGTTGGGTGACGAGGGTATCGTCAATGGTTAAACGAGCATAAACCTCTATATTCTAACAGGCTCCACCACAAGGACACCCTCATGATGGGGTGAATTTTGTTCAACCCTCTCCCATTCAACAATATCAAAATTTTGAACAGTTGAATATGGAAAATCTGACCCATCCGTCAAATAATGCCAAAAAGAAAGGAAAAAACTGGAACAATAACAACCCAGGTCAAGGCAAAAATCACCCCCAACAAAACCAACCTACTGGGGGCAACCAAAACCAATGGAATCATAACCCCCAAGGGGGAAACAACAACAGACTTCAAGGGAAAAATAACAATAATATTCTAACCAACTTCCCTTGTGCCCTTTGCGGTGAGTTCGGTCATTATACTCATCATTTTCCCCCAAATCATTAATTTTAAATGGATGAAAGACTCAGTGAATGGACCACATACTCCAACACCGCCTGCCCCTCAGCAGACCCCACAAAAATACATGTAAAAACCACCCCTAGCTATGCTGCAAAACCCCATTCCACACCAGGGTGTGATGAACACCCAACATGACGTGAAACCTACCCAATCACAGTTGGGATAGTATCTCAATCCAAACAACCCCGCAGATCGTACTATCCTACTCACCAGTGAGTAAGAAGTCCTTCTACAAACACGTAGTCGTCAACACCGTGCACCCACTGAGTCTCCTCCCATTCCCCCATAAACACTCCCAGCATCAACGAGACCCCCTTTGATGATCCCTCGCCCTAACATGGAAACACCTCTTGTCATCCCTCGCATCCCATTGCACAGGAATGTCCACAACCTGCAGGCTAGGGTGGCTCATAATTACATTTTGGTCGATGACTTAGCACAGTCCCCAGCTGCCATGTTAGTCTTAAATGTCCTTCAAACTTGTCCCACTCAACGTAAATCATTACTTTCTGCCTTAGGGGTAGTCGACCCTGTAGATACTCAACTCATCACATTTGATCTCAAAGTGGAGAGCCTCGTCTCCCTTCTCTCATCGCTTTTCAAATCCCAGTGAAAATTCGAAGCATCATAGTTCATCAGTGCATCATCGATGAAGGTGCATTCACATGCATCATGTCCAAGTCATTATGGAAGAAAATTGGTTCCCTGGAACTCATACCATCTGCCATTACCTTAAGAGCTTATGATGGACGACCATCTTCTCCCGAAGGGCTCTTCCAAAATGTCCTTGTAGAACTAGGGGGCAAGACCATTCTCATCGACATTGAAGTTATCGATGCCCCACTCGATTACAATATTTTTTTCATTCGTAGCTACATGTACGCTATGAAGGTAGTTTCCTCTTCCGTATTTCGAACCATGATGTTCCCCCATAACGGGAAGATCATAAAATTTGACCAAGTTTCACATTATGAGCCTAACCCTTCTGCCAACATCAATAACATTCTCCCCCTTGTCCACAGTAGTTATTAAGCATACCCACTCATCGAAATGGGTCCCGGAATTTTCAAAGACCCATCATTGTTAGGAACTTACCATGGGGCACCACCGCTCCTTCATCCATCCAATCAGGTATGTGTCGTATCATCCAAAGGAATTGACCTTGAGAATACCCTTCCTCCCAAGGTGACTTCTCTCATATCTGACGTCCCACTAGTCACAAAGCCCCTCCCTTATGAGCCTCCTGTGAACTCGTCGGCTCCACTAGTCCACAATTTCACCTCACCCCAAGGCCATATCCCAGTCTGGAAGACAGTTTCCCAAGACATTACTCAAATCCCTTTCTTTTACCCTCCACCAAACGTACAACATTTCCAAGTAGCCGCAATGCTTACTCTCTCTAATATGGTGTTGGCAATCCCAGTTTGGTATTTACATCCACCAGAGACGGTTCCTCAACCATCCCTTCCCCCCCAAACAGAAGGAATCCCAATGATTATTCCCATACTCACTCCCACCATATTGTCTACACCCCCACTCACTAACCTTCCTGCCATAGTTGGGGGCAGGTGAAAGAAGAAGGAGCCCATAACTCCACTTCTACCACGCGTCCAACCTCCTTGCGCGTTATGTGAGAAATATGGACACCCAACCAACAAATGCCCATCTCTACCCGAATTACATAACCTAATTCAACTCAATCAAACACCATCATTGTTCGTCACTTTAGCAAGTACTGTTGCTACCTCCCCTAATGAAAGTAACAAAGGGTTGCGAACCAAATTCGCTTGCACCATATGTTCAGAATATGGCCATTATACACACCATTGCCCAACGCTACCTCACTTCTGACAGACATTAGTAGTAGTACACCAAAGCTTCCAGCACAAACACAATCCAACGACATCATCCCCACCAAACATCACTGCCATCCATTATGTCACGACTTTAGTCAATGAACGTATGAGATGCCCTTGCTCTCTATGTCAATCCTTAGATCATTTTACATACCAATGTCCTATGATCATTAAATACAGGTGACGCCAATCGACCCTGATTCAAACTCCTGCACCCCTTACAAAATTGATGATTGACCTTACCTCATCACTAGAGATTCTTCATGTTATTTCTTCTGAACTAGAAGCACTCCTGCTTCCTCTGTGGTTTTTGGATGTCTTACATGAGGATTTACCCCCAAATCTCCCCAATTCTCTCATTCATTTCCCCATGGAAATTTTACATCCAACTACCATTAGTACTCCCCAATACCTTAATATTTGGTTTATGTCAAGCAAACCATCACAATCTCATTACGTCATTCCCCCTGCTTCTTCATCGCCAGAGGATAACCACACAACGACAGTTACTGATATCACTCTTTACGATCCCTTGTATTCCTGACAATTCTACTGTGACGAGGACATACTCGAGGAATTAACCACCCCCGACTACCCATGGGATACGCTACACCACAGAGTGCTCTTATTTCCACAGGAAGCCTTCACACCTTCTAACCAACACCCCATATACACAGTTGAAACCAAGGATTTTATCCCATCAGGGCATATCGACTGGTTCAACAACCCCATCCCTGCCCCTGATGCTTTTGAGGAAGGCAACATGGCCAATATTTCCCCTACCATCAAAATTGATATTTCCATCAGAAATGGAGTCGTCGAGGAAATTACCATTGGCACCGTTTGCACCCTTGAAGAAATCATCGCCTATAAAACCCTCTTCCAAGAATATCGAGATATTTTTTCCTGGTCATACACAGAGATGCCCGACCTTGACCCCTCTATTGTCAAACATCGCATAGACACCTGGCCTGATATCACACCAGTGTGCCAAAAACAATGACCGCTACACCCATCCAAAGCAGCGGCCATTAAAGCCGAGATTGACAAATTACGAGCGACGGGGTTCATCTACCCCATCGCCTATGCCTCATGGGTTTCCAACCCTGTACCCATTAAAAAAAAACAAGGCACTATCCATGTATGCATGGAATTTCGCGATCTCAATCACGCCTGTCCCAAAGACAACTTTCTGTTGGCATGTTTACAAGAAGAGCGTGCTTGTCATTGATGGAAAGAAAAGCAACAAACGATGGCAAACGGGCAGGCAAGGAAGATCAACAGTCAGGGAGGAAAGGAAGAATAACAGTGATCAAAAGGCAAGATCGAAGCGTTGATCCGACTCCATTTTGGAGTATCGGATACCGGGAGATGGAGATGTCAAGAACTCTCACCACAGGAGTCCCGAAGTGGTGAAGTGCAAAAAGCCGAAAAGATGATCCGACTCCATTTTGTAGTATCGGATACCGGGATTTCGGATACCAGGAGATGGAGAGGCCAAGAACTCTCACTATAGGAGTCTCAAAGTTGCGAAGTGCGAAAAGACAAAAAGATGACCTGACTCCAGTTCAGAGTTTCACAGATTGGGACTTGAACGTGTTGAGAACTTTCACATCAAGAATGCCAAAATCACGATATGTGAAATCGTGAAGTGATCGGGGCCAACAGATCTAGGAGGTGAATGTGGCAGACCACGTCAAAAAGGAAAGGTGGAAGACTATGACACATGGCACAATCAAACAATGACAAGTGTCAAGTTGATTTGGCATTTCAAGCCACTGGAAATCACAATTTTGAGTAACACGTGGCAACCACTCGGGTCATGACACATCATCGAGTGACGCAAGACTAACCTCACTCTGGGAGTTTTTTCTTTGGGATTTTTTAACTCCAGCACTCCCCTAAAGTCCCGAAGGATGAAGTCTCGGGGAAGAGGAGAGTTGTCCGATCACCACAGATTGTGGACCGTTGATCTAGAGATCGAAGAGCTGTAGAGAAGAGCTCAAATCGACTAGCACCATTTTGGAGTTTCGGGGATCGAGCAATGGAGCGTAAAGAAATCCTCACATCAAGGATGCCGAAATGCTGAATTGCGAAATAGTGAAAGAAATTTATAGATAAGCGCTCGGACACCGATGGTGGTCACATCGTCAAATAGCTATAGAGAAAATCTTGAAGCGACAAGCTCCATTTCAGAATTTTGGGGACCGCAACTACCAAAGAAGCTGAAGAATCTCGATAGAACACCCAGTGATGATGGATGCATGTGTGAAACCACCAGAGAAGCTGAAGAGTTACAATGATGGTCAGGAAGAGAACTCACAATGAGCAGGAGATGCAGAACAGAGAGAGACAACTTGGCACACAGGAGATGGGATAGCTGTGGAAGAGTGAAGTGGAGAAAACACCACGATGTGGAGGACATTGGGGGAGGAGAGGATGCTAGAGCAAGATGTATATTGCATGCACAAGGTGCACAGAGACTATAAGACTGTTGAACAAAGACGAAATGGGTGTTGTTGTGGGGAGTGATTGAGGTGTGAAGAAGGAGGCAGAGTGCAACAACAGAAATGTACATAAGGGGAATGGTGCATTGAAGGGACATGGTGAGAGAGCATAAAAGGCAAAAGAACAAAAAGTGTAAGGAGTGTGCAGAAGACACTAATGCAGACAGAGCAACGCAGTGTAGCAGAATAGTGACGAGATCGGTAATCCATTGAAGAACTTTATATCACTGTAATAAGTCATAATAGCAAAGATTAATATTTCAGGGAGGTAGGGAGGTGCTAGGGAGGATTGTTGTCCTCATAGGTTCGAGTGGGTGCTTGAACACAAGGATTTGTAGCTTCCATCTGGTTGCAACCAGAGAAACTAGGGTGGTAGGGTGGTGCAAGGGAGAACTGTTGTTCTCTGTTTTACAGGTTGGTGCTTGTATGATCGGAAGTTGGTGCTTCCATCCAGTTGGTGCTGGAACACTTGGGGAGTTTGTGCTTCCTTCTATTTGGTGCTAGAGAAACACAGGGAGTTGGTGCTTCCTTCTAGTTGGTGCTCTCAGCAAGTAGCAGCTTGCAAAACAGAGGTTATAACCTCATTATGAGTTTGTGCTCATATGTATGATAATGTAAAGAATGTAAAGATTACTTATCATATAAAGAAGAAGAGATTTTTACCCTCTATGGGTTTCCTCAGGAAATATCTATCTCTGTGTATCTCATATGTGTGACTGATGTTGAATGTGCTATTACTTATTTCCCTGCATTATTGTGATTGTCATTGAGTACTTTGTAAAGAGTTTAAAATAAACATAATTGTTTAATCACGATAACAACTGACTCACCCCCCCTCTCAGTTTTCCAACAATTGGTATTAGAGCCGACCCCTTGTATCTAAGGGTAGATCCTAGAGCTTAAACATGTCAAGCCATGAAGGAAATTCAACTAATAAGGCCCCTCTGTTCAATGGAACAAACTTTGCCTTCTGGAAAGTGAGATTGAGAACCTACATAATGGTTTTAGGAGTAGATGTCTGGGATGTGGTAGATATTGGTTATGTAAAGCCAGTTGTACTAGCTAATAAGGATGACAAGCTAGAATTTAGCTTCAACGCTAAGGCTATGAATGCTATCTTGAGTGGGCTTGCAGAAGTAGAATTCGTAAAAGTTATGCACCTAGGAACTGCCAAAGAAATGTGGGACAAACTCATTAGCAGTTATGAAGGTAATGAGAAGGTAAATGACTCCAAGCTTCAAACCTATAGAATACAGTTTGAACAGCTGAAGATGAAGGAATATGAAACTCTTGGAAAATACTTTCTGAGAGTAGAAGAAATGGTAAATGCAATGAAAACACTTGGTGAAAAAATTGAGGAACCTTCTTTAATTCAGAAAATCTTGAGATCTCTCCCAGATAGGTTCAACCCGAAGGTCTCTGCTATAGAAGAAATTAATAATCTAAAAACCTTGGAGTTTGATCAACTTCTAGGAACATTGACTACATATGAAATGAGAATAGTTAAAGATAAACCCACCTCTAGAGAAGCATCATTTAAATCAGGCAAGAATGAGGATTCTGAGCCCGATGAAATTGAAGGAAAATTTGTGAAGAGACTGAAGAAGGGATCAGGCAAATACAAAGGTAAATTTCCTTTCAAATATTTCAACTATGGTAGCATAGGTCATTTTGCAAATAAATGTCCCCACAAAGGAAAGGATCAGACATGTGATGATGAGGAGAAGTAAAAACACAAAAAATTCTTTAAAGAGAATAACTTTAAGAAGAAAAGTATTTGCATAAACAACGATGATGATCCTTCAGATGATAAAGACAATGACTCCTCTATTGAAGATAAACTGAATGAATTCATACTTATGGCCAAAGAGGATTATGATAATAATAGCACAGGAAGTGATGCTAATGAAGAAGAAGTTGTGGCTGACATGGAAGGAGAACTAATCATTGCACTAGAAGAGATTAACAGACTAAGAATTAAGAACAGAAAGCAAAGACAATTGTTGATATAGTTCGAGAAAGACAATAAAGAACCTGATGAAGACCTTGTCCTACTAAAAGTGGAATTAGAAGAGGCAAAGAAAATCGAAGACATTATGAAACGACAGTTATTAGAAAAGAAGGCAAGATGTGAAGCCTTAGAACAAGAAGTAGTAAAAACTAGGAAAGAGATAGAGAAGTTTCAAGCCTTGTATAATCAAAATCTGTCAAGTATCAAAGCCTGAGAAGTATTAGCCACCATTCTGAATCAACAAAGGAATCCAAAGCTGAAAACTGGTTTTGGTTATGAAGAGGGATTAAGTGGTGGTAAGCCAAGAAACGAAGAACCCATCAAGTCTGTCAAATCTACAACCAATGACAACAGCAAACCTGCAGAGACAAAGGAAGACAATCAGCCGCCCAAGACGAGTAAAGAAAAAGGTGCCAGGACTGAATCTGTAGAACAAATAAATAATGTGCTCCCTATTGACAGACATCATCAACATGGAAGAAATCGATTTGCTCAAAGAATACAACCATTTTCCAGGTACAAAGAACTTTTCTATGGCTATTGTTTCTATTGTTCTAACTTTGGTAACAAAGCTGTAAATTGCTCCTTAAGACTTAGACATGAGAAATTAATATTTCAAAGGAATAAATACTTGCCACAACAAAGAATGATACAACCAAGTAACAAACCTTCACAGATTGTAAATTTCCAAATTAAGTCTAGGGACATGCAACTAAGGAGGTCAAGAAATAATCAATAGTCAATGAGTAGACAACGCTGCAACAATAATTTTAACCTATTGAACAATGATATTGAATGCTACATCTGTCATAACTATGGACATAAATCTGTTGACTATCGATTAAGGAAATATGAACCAGATTTGAATTCCCCTGCTGAAAATGTCAAGGTTTGGAAGAAGAAAGAAAGTGACAAGTGTGGATTAGTGTTGTCAGCTCAAAGAAAAAGGAACCCTTGGTATATCGACAGTGTATGCTCCAAATATATGACATGAGACAAAGGTAAGTTTATATCTCTAAGTGAAAGCAAATCAGGAAACGTAACCTTTGGAAATGATGGTCCAGGTAAAATAAAGGGTAAAGTGATGGTGAGTTTAAATAATGGAAAAGGAAAATCCCAAGATGTTCTACTTGTAGATGGGCTGAAACGTAATCTTCTCAGTGTAATTCAAATGTGTGACAAAGGATGTGAAGTGGTGTTCACGTCCAAGGACTGTAAGATAAAGTCTGTAAACTTAGGACAAGTGGTGGCCAAAGGCATAAAGATAGAAAATAATGTATATGTGTTGAAAGAAAATAGAGAAGAATTTCATCTAAGAAAACATGATGAAAGCTGGTTATGGCATAGGAGACTTAGACATCTAAACTTTGACCAATTAATCAAAATAAAAAATCTCGAGGCAGTAAAAGAGCTTCCGAGAATATCAAAGCCCCAAGATTCAATATGTAAACCCTGCTAAGTAGGAAAGCTAAACAGGACACAGTTTAAGTCCAAGAGCTTTACTTCAACAAAGAAGGCATAGGGAAACAAAACTACTTCATGTTGATTATTGATGATTACTCCAGAATTACTTAGATTTCCTTTCTCAAGGAAAAAGCTGAAGCATTTGAGAAGTTTAAAATATTTAAGGCTTTAACTGAGACTCAAACAGGCAAGAGGTTAAGGGTAGTAAGATCATACCAAGGAAGAGAGTTTATGTCAAGTGAATTCAAGGAATTCTGTGACAAGCATGGGATCAAGAGAGAATACACAATCCCAAGAACTCCACAACAAAATGGAGTAGTTGAGAGGAAAAATAGAACACTGCAAGAAATGGCCAGGTCAATGATGAATGAGAAGAACATTGGTCAAACCTACTGGGTAGAATCAATACACACAACAATCCATGTTCTTAACAAAGCCCACCTCAAACCACAAAGTGATAAGACACCTTATGAACTGTGGTATGGGAGACCTGCTTCAATTAAACACTTCAAAGTCTTTGGGAGTAAATGTTACATAAAGAATAATGATGAGAACCTTGGAAAATATGATGATAGGGCTGATGAAGGTATCTTCTTAGGGTATGCTACAAACAACAAAGGATATAGATGCTATAATAAGAGGTTGCATAAAACGGTTGACTGTATTGATGTAAAAGTTGATGAGGGAATCCCAGCAAGAGAGGTGTATAGTAATGAGTCCTCTACAGAAGACACAACTAAAGATGAACATGAACACGTCCAAGAATTAGAAAAAAAAGACTCTGAATCAGATGAAGACACAGATACTCAGACAGACTCAAATCAACAAACAACTTCAAATTCCTCCTCCAGAATCACTCAAAAGAATCATCCTGCAAGTCAGATAATTGGTGAAAAAGACAAAGGTGTACAAACTAGGAGAAAGCTA
>JZKD02S1248358.1:0-11640 GCA_000966675.3 Picea glauca
AAAATTGTAAAATATTTTTGTTTCTGGATATGTTAGTCTGAATTGTTACAACCATAGTTCCTTGAGATTTTTCTAGATTCAATCTCACAAGGTCTAAGAAATTCAATGCCAAACTATGTCTTATATAATTTTTAAAGCTTAGTATTGGAATTGAGATAAAACTAAGTATAAATATATTTTCCAAAGTTTTTCACTTGATCAATTAGTATTATAAGACATAATCTATTCTCCTAAATTATTTGAGTGCTACAAAGTCTATACTTTAAAAAATGTATGTTCATTACAGTTTATCTTTCATTTTAATACTAGTGCAATTGAACAAGAAAACATTACTTTTTATTTAGAAGCTAATTTTTGAAACATGTACTTATTAGGTATTCAACTAAAAAATGATTAATGATTTGAATGTACATAATAGTCCATTTCAACTAATGTAAGGCTCATCCAATCTTGCTTGTTTATACCACTAGTCTTTTAATTTTAAATTCATTTTCAAGTTACAAAGACTTGCTAATACAACTTTCAACAAGCCTTGAGTAGATGGTTCAACCAATTGAGTTAGCCCTAAGGCTCTCTCTCTCTCTCTCTCTCACACACACACACACACACACACACATATAAAAAGATTATATTTATCAAGAAAACACTACATACTAATCAATTCAAATTTGACAAGTGGAATAGGGTCTACGAGATTTGCACATAAGATTTAATGACCAAAATTATGCAATGCCATTATTATCCAATCTTAAACTTAAAAAATGAACTCACCCCCATTTTAGGGAAATTTCTAACATCAAACACCACTCCAATCAAAATAAAAATCAAATTTCAAACCATAATACAAATCAACAAACTTAATTCATAATTATTTGCAATATTTCTCAGTTAATTCATCAACAACATTTAGACATTAAAAACCCATCTAGTCCATAGGAAATATAGAAGGGAAAGCATCCATTTTACAAAGTATGAAACCAACTTTCCCAAAAGTTAAAGGAGTCCACACAAAATAACAAGAAGTAAATGTATGCTCCTAAGGTTTATATTAATTTAGACATTAAAAATCTATTTAGTCCATAGGAAAGATAGAAGGGCAAACATCCATTTGACAAAGTATTGGACCAACTCACCCAAAACTTAAAGGAGTCCACACAAAAGAACTAGAAGTAAATGTATTGCTCCTAGGGTTTATATTAATACTCCATTCTAAGTAACCATCATAGCAGTTAAACTTAGACTACTCCCAAGTAACTATAATTCTAATGTGATAAATAAATAAGGTAACATGGACTCCTCCCAAATATGTATATATACAACCTAACTTGACAATATGCAAAGTAATCTTAAACTACTCCACTAGAAATAAAATCTCAGTGTGGTTATACATAATATATTTGAACTACTCCCAAGTAATCATAACCATAATAGAAGATATATAAATAATTAAATCCCCACCCTTTTCCACAAAAATAAGCCAGTTATCAAATTAGTTTCAAAATTTAAATCAAAAGAGCTTCGATCTAGAAACCTAGCTTTTACAATACTCCTGAAGTGGTTGGCTGGCTAAATGTAGAAACTAAAGTCATAAATCCAAAAAAATAATTCAACTCTAAGAACATTCCATATTAAACTGAATCAACCAACAATAAAAGAAAAATAGTAAGACTTTATTCTCATGTGATTTAGGTGGATACTGGTGGCCACCCACATGTTCCACTAATTTAGAATGGTTCCACATCTTGGCAGTTTTTCTACAGTTTTTCGGGTCCCAAACTTCCAGGGCCATTTTGAGGCCTTAAACAAAATTTTTTGGCACAAAAATGCCTATCGTCTAGTAGAAGGAATATGCTAGGCTGAACAAAATGTATACTTCTCGGATAGAACTTTCTGATGGGCTACCGAGCGTCCGAAATGGAGATTTCATGCAAAAGTTGTGCCCCTGGGAAGTTGATGTATCAACTAACCACATTGGGGCCCACAAACCTTTTGGCGTTTTATCTTTTGGGGTTAGGGTTTTGAATGTTTAGGGTTTTCTCATTGATGCTCTATGTTAAAAGGTATTTTTATCCTCTTTGTAATCAACTTCTTGTGAATGAGCATAGCCGACACATCTCTCTCTTAAGAGATAAGATACCACCAATCTAGCTAGCTTGTGTGCTTTGCATTTTACAATCTCTTATATTCCAGATAGTCATTAATAGAATCCGTGTTTAACTATATTATTGTGTTTCTTGTAATATCTTTGTGTGTTCCTTGTTATATCTCTTCCTTCATGTCGTTCTCAATATAATTTGGATCAATGGCATCAAATCAATATGCTCTTTTTGTTTCTCTATGCATGTCCCCGATGAGGTCAGGCTATCAAGAGTTGGGTCTTGAACTAGTTGATATTGGGGAAGATTACTCATGATGAACCAGGAAGCCTCCTATGACAAAGGAAAAGAGAGATGACGAAGCATGGGATTCTATCAAATTATTGCTCAAGGAAGTCCTCACATGACAAAGGAACGAGATGATGGATAATTTCACCCAGATCCTTTGACGGTTTCCAATGACAACATATGCACCTTAAACTAAGAGTCACTTCGAAGGTGCGACGCCCTTTAAGGTACAAGTTAAGTTTGACATTCCTTTTTTTGAAGGCTAGATAGATGCCGACGTTTTGGAAAAATGGTTATGTCCGCTAGAGTTTTATTTTTCTATCCAAATTTTTTTCAATAGTGAAAAAATCACCTTTGTGCTACTTAAAGCCCTTCCCCATGTCAAATATTGGTGAAAGACATACTGTGAGAAACATATCAGAGACGAGTCCACAATTTTTTGGACATGACCCACTTGGGTGGATTTTGTTGATTCCCTCAAGGAGTAATACTACCTTGTTGGAAACTATGATGACCAGTACACGAGATGGACAACTCTACGTCAGGAGAGAGACCAGATGGTGCCAGATTACAACAACATATTCCATACCTTGCACACAAATTTGGGTATTAAAGAATCCAAGTAACACCTAGTTCTGAAGTACTGTAGTGGCCTACATAGGTGCATGCAAACAAATATGGAGTTCTTAGACATATCCTCATTGGGATCCTCTTATCAATATGCTTTTAAGATCGAGCAAAAGTTCAAGAAAAAGAATAAGTGGGATTTTAGTTCTGCAAACCTAGCACAATATAAGCATGGTAAAGGTGGCCCCAACTCCTAGAGAAAAGGATAAAGCAAGGATGGAAATCCCCAGGACAACCAGTCCAAGCCAAAAGAAAATAAGGGTAACATGAAGTTGAAGAAGGAGAATGGAAAGTGGTGCGAGTTCCACAAAATCCACTGGAACAACACTGATGAATGTCGCTCCAAAAAATCATTGTTGGCTTAGATGAAATCTTCAAAGTCAATTGCTAACTAAAACTTTGATTCAGAACTAGATAAGAAAAAAAAATCATTGATGCAGAACCCAATGTCACCCTCACTACCACAAAGGTCCATCTAGAAGAACTAGAGGATCTTGAAGAAGGGGAGCACCTCTTCCACTAACATATGTGGGTTAATGGGACCCCACTTCATTTCATTGTTGACATCAGTTTCTAGAAGAACCTAATCTCATTAGAGGTCATCGAGAGGTTGGACCTAACAACTAAACTGCGCTCTCAACCATACACCATCGGTTGTCTTAGCGAGGAAAGAGACATCCATGTTAGTCAGAAATATCACTTGCACTATGACATCAAACCCTTCAAAGATGAGGTATTATGTGATGTCCCCCCATTTGAAGTTTGTGATGTTCTTTTAAGACAACCATATATGTGGAAGCATCATGCTGTTTATGAATATAGGCCATGTAGTATCATTATTACTTTGGGAGGTAAACTCTACAGGGTACCAGAGGCAGTCCCAACTACTGTGGTCTCTTTGATCTCTGTGAAGCAGTGGAAAAAGGTGGTCTATCAAACCGAGAGATTTTTCCTCTTTATGTTCAGGTTAGAAGGTGAAAAAAAGGTCATTGCAACTGAAAAAACCTCTGCATGAGGTCTCTCTACACAAAAGAAGTAGGTGGACAAGATAGTAGAAGATCACAAAGACATCTTCACCTCACCTATTGGGGTGCCCTTGCACTGTCAGGTAAATCAATTATTTGATTTGACACCTAGTGCACCTCTTTTTAAGAAATAAAATGCCAGATCCAAGAGATAATTTTGAAGCGCCACATTATACCAAGCTCCTCACCTTACAGGAGCCTAATTGTTTTGGTACATAAGAAGGATGGGACATGGCGAATTTGTATTGATTACAGATCCATGAAAAAGAACATAGTAAAAGGTTGGTACCCAATCCCGTGGATTGATGATCTTCTAGATCATTTCAAGGGTGCCAAATTTTTTAGTAAGATTGATCTGAAGTCAGGCTACCAACAAGTGCTGATTGAACAAACTGATGTATGGAAGAAAACCTTCAAGTCTAAAGAAGGTCTCTTTGAGTGGCTGGTCATTCCTTTTGTCTTGACTAATTCCCCGACCAAATTCATGTGGATGATGGATGACATATTGCGATCATTCACAAAATCCTTTATGGTCGTATATTTGGATGACATCATCATCTTTAACAAAACCTGGGAGGAAAATTTGAAGTACATTCAACAGGTCTTGGGAACCCTGTGACAACACAAGTTATATGCCAATTTGGAGAAGTGTTCCTTCGGCATGCAAAGAATTTAATATTTGTGATACATCGTGGATGAGTAGGGTGTGCATGTAGATCTAGTCAAGATCCAAGTCATCTGCTATTGGCCAGCCCTGAAGAGGCTCACAGAGCTTCATAGCTTCTTGGGCCTCGCCAAATTCTACCATAGGTTTGTGCTAGGGTACTCTCATATTGCTTGGTCCCTAAGCTAGGTGACCAAGGGTGGAGCCAAGGATAAGTTTGTGTTGGCCGCGTCGTAACAAAAAGTGTTCGAGGATTTGAAATTCCGCTTCTTCTCAACATCAGTCCTGATTCTTCCAGACCTGTAACAACCATTTGAGATTGAGACAAATGCTTCAGATTATGTTACCAATGTAGTCCTCACTCAACATGGGCATCCGATGGCCTATCATAGTGAAAAAATATATGATTCTATTTGAATATACCACACCTATGACAAAGAGATGTACTCCATCGTGTAGGCATGTCGACAATGGAAGGATTACATTTTGGGAAAGGAAACGATCATCCAAACTAATCACATGCCTATGCAATTCATGTAGACACAAGGAAAGTTGAAAAATGACCGTGATAAGAAGTGGTCCACGTACATGTAACAATTCCACTTGAACATCAAGTACAAGAAGGGAAACACAAACAATATTGCAAACTGCCTAAGTCAACCCTCAGTTGTGGTGCTCACCACAATTCTTAACTCTTATGGGAATGAGAACTCTGGGTGGCCATACTTATACAACAATGAATCTAATGTTTCTACGATTTATCAGACATTGAGTGCAGGAAAATTAGTTCCATACTTTCATCTCCAGGATGGAATACTATGCCATCTGATCCATCTCTGTGTTCCTTCAAGAAAACTTGAAAATATGATTTGGGAAGCTCATTACAGTTGGGTGACATGAAACTTTGGTGAGGAAAAAACAATGGTAGCACTGCAAAAACATTTTTATTAGCCGAAGCTTTGGCAACATGTCTGCAAGTATATCAAATCCCGCACTTCCTGTGCCATTTACAAACCCACCATCAAGAAAAATGGGCTATACACCCCTCTTCCTACTCCTGATATTCATTGGGAGTCCATCTCCATGGATTATATGTCCGATCTACCTTCAACCAAGCATGGTAATGATTGTGTCTTCATGGTCATTGATCGATTCTCTAAGATGGTAGTTTCGGCACCCTACAAGAAGAGTACCACAACTGAGGCCACTACTTAACTATTCTTTGAATGTGTTTGGGTTCATTTTGTGCTCCCACATACCATAACTTTATTTCGAGATAGTAGGTTCCTGACTAGTTTCTAGTCTAGCCTATGGTCGATGATGGACACCAAGCTGACCAAATTGACTACCTTCCACCCATAGATTGATGGAAAAACAAAGGTAGTCAACAATATGATTTTTCATATCTTGAGGTTGTACAATTCCAAACATCAACACACATGGGATGGGATCCTTCCTTATGTTCAACATAGCTACAAAATATCCCTCTACAACTCTATTTGCCACAACCCTTTTCAAGTGTGCTTGTGGTTCCATCCATTGGACCCCATTGACGTATCTCTTCCCATTAAAACTTCACAGGAAGAGTCCTCCCATGCTCAGACCGAGGCTGATCGAGCAACCAAATTTGTTGAATGAATCCAACACATCTAACAACAAGTTCATGATATTTTGCAGAAAACCAACGCCAAGTACAAACAACGCCACAATCAACATTGAGTACCACACAAGTTTCAGGTGGGAGATAAGGTATGGTTGAATTTGAAGAAGGAGCGCCTCACATGAACCCATCAGAATCTCCACCTACTTCGATATGGGACTTACACTATCACCAAGGCTATGGGTGAGAATTATTTTGAATTAAGTATTCCCCCTTTCCTTGGCTTGCACCCTGTATTTAATGTGGAACTATTTTGACCATATTTTCTACCTCTCCTAGACACTTCGGACGTGGTCGAGAACTTAGACCCTATAGAACTAAATCCTAATTACATTGAATAAGAAATATTTGATCAGATCATGGACACCAAGATGAAGGGAACCCTCCAACATAAATTTCGACCTCTTTTTAATCAAGTTATTGCGGATGAGCATAACTAACACATCTCTCTCTTTAGAGATAAACTACCACCATTCTAGCTAGCTTTTCATTTTACAGTCTCTTGTATTCCAGAAAGTCATTAATAGAATATGAATTTAACTGTATTAATGTGTTTCTTGCAAGGTCTCTGTGTGTTCCTTGTTATATCTATGCCTTCATGTCATTCTTAATATAATCTAGATCAATGTTATCAAAGTAATATGCTCTTTGTTGTTTCTCTGTGCATGTCCCCGACGAGGTCAGGATATCGAGAGTTGGGTCTCGAACTACTTGAGCTTGGGGAATAATACTCCTACTAGCCCAAGCAACCTCCCATGGCAGAAGAAAAGAGAGAAGATGGAGTAGGAGATCCTATAAAACTATTGCTCGAGGAATTCCTCGCATGACAAAGGAATAAGATGATGGATAATTTCACCCAGATCCTTCGATGGTTGCCAACGAAAACATAGGAACTTGTTGACTCAAAATATCATCACCTATTATTAAAATCCTACAAACAATTGCAAGGCCTATCTCTATATTTATGATATAATATTAGTAGGTGGGGTCCTCTATAGGAAAACATATAAACGATTATTTTCAAGCATTTTATTCATCACACTTACATATTTTCATATCAATGGTATTATGATGAAGCTTCAAAGTTATGGTGTGTGTGATTCTTGGCATGATTAGATGATGGTATGGGTTGTTGCACTTCAGTTTAGTACATGTAAGTGGTAATATCTTTTATTCATTCTTTGACATTTTGGGGACATGGTACTTGTGAAATATTCAAAATATATGATCTTCCCTATTCCCATGATTGGATACACAATACAAGTTAAAATCATTTTCAATACTCATGAATTCAAGACATATAAACTTTACAGTTTATATGACCTATATAAGTTTGATATACATGAATAAAGACAATGTATGAGGGGTAAAAGCATGGTAATAAACCATATACATATTGAAAGTTTTCATACATATTCAAAGATTTGTTAATATAGTCATAAGTATGCCCAAAATGATATATCATGTGAATGAATTCACCTTACAAACTCACATTGTTCTCATGTTGCAACAAAGGTGACGAGCAAAAGGCAATGTTAAAGTGGAAATGCTTTTGACCTTATGATAAGTATTAAAGCCATGGGAAAAAAATGTTCGAAACTTTTGGTTTAATATACAATATGTAGATGTGGTGCATAAGATAAGTTGTACACCATATGTTTTGAATGGTATAAATCTTGGGTTTTTTTACATAGAAACGATATGTGGTTTAGAATTGCATTGAAAATATGTAAACAAAACAAGCCTAGTTTATTTGCATGAGCATACATGATGATTAGGTAAGTCATGATGGTGAAGTGACAAGGTTGATTAACATAAGGAATTTGAATGATATTAACCATGTTTATTAACATGGATATGGTATCGATCTTGTTATGAGATTTGTGTGATATGATGATTATGGTTTCATTATTCCATTGGTTGGAATGCACATATGAGCTATGGTTTGAAGGCCGACATGATGGGCTGCCCATGAAATGAATTCAAAGTACATGGGTAATTAATCTCATGCCTTGGCAATTTACCACCTCACTTGATTTGGGTCTTGGTCATTTTGGTTCTATTGAGATTGTGGAGAAAGAAGAGCTTGAGATATCTTGGAAACCTTACTCCTCGAAGTTGTTGCATCTGTCTTGGCCCAACCCTGGTATAAAAAGGTTGCAAAGCAAGGTATGTACTTGTCAGTTGGTTGAGAATCTTATGCATATGTTTTACATAGTAATAGTTTAGTAATTTCTCTATGTTCGTGACTGGTATTGAGTGTCTCTTTCTCTCTTCCTGCTTTTCGCTCTTAATGGAATAATTTTTCAAGGGTTTCTGTTTTAAAAGAAAATGAAATGGTTACTCTGTGCCGAATGTCTTCATCGCTCTATGCATTATTTCACTTTCCATTGATCATTTATGGCTATTTAAACTAAGCTAATTTGATATAAATATAAGTTGTGACTTGGGTTCGAGTTCCTATAACAATTTCTCTTCTGTCTGATATTGTAGTTGAGAAAAGAATGGTTTCCAGTCATGATGGCCATATTAGATGTGGGTCTTGTGTTGATTTCTGAGTTTGAAGTTTTATATATACACACAATCTTGGTCTATTTTTTGGATAAGTTTACAATCATGCAAGAGTTTACATCCAATATTAAAATTCTTTGTTTTGTTGAGTCAAAACTGGGCTTCGAACCCACGACCCAATGGATGTTTAAATTGTATAATAATTTGCACAATCTGTTTTGATTTAGTTATACAACCAACAAAGGTTCTTGTTGACTTCATATATTTTTCTAAGTGTTCTCTTTGGGTTTCGAACCCATACCCATATTATCGATTGCAAGTTGTTTTCTCTTTCATTGCTTACACAACCAACATTATTATCAACCTTTATTTTGTGCTGAGTTTAAGTTGAGTTTCAAACTCATAATCATATGGAAGATAATTAATTTTTGGATTGAGTTTAAGAGTTGATATGAGCTATTCGTTCTCATATTGTTTTCACAACCAAGCATGGGGTTTCAAGTTCGAATCTTGGTTGATAAACTTTGATCTTAAAGGGATTATTTATTGGATGGTTTCCTGGTTATATGGGTTTCAAACCCTGACTATGTTTAAACCTGTCATGTCTAGTTTGAAATAAATGATGTGGCTATACATATCCTCTATTGACAATGTTTTGAAATATTTGAATGATCATGATGTGACTATAACTTGGTATGATACAACACTATGCTCATTTTTGGATGCATTACTACATTATTGTATGGACTGTGTGACTTTGTTGGCCACAACATCCCTTTGAAATTCTAGCTAGTATAAATGATATGGCCTAAAAGTCGCATTTCTCTTGAGCAAGCTTTCTCTAGTTCATACTCTGGTCATTTGATTATTTTGGTTCATGTTTTACAATAAAACAATAGAATTCATAAGCTTTGATAGTGGACAAAGATGTTGGTTAAATATGCTAAGTTTGATTATACAATTTCAGACTATTGAATAAAAATGTAATGCATGACTGTAAAAGGGATGGAAGGTTTAATATATAGATTTAAATTTTATTTGTCTTTTATGTAAACATGGAATTTGCCCCTCATTTTATACAACTTTGAAAAAGTTATTCCCAAATATCCCAAAACATTTTTCATTAAAAATATTCATGAAATAATTCCCCCTGTTGACGAAATTGATTATAACAAATTTTTAGAGAGCACCTGTTAAGAAATCAATTTTTCATAAGTATGGCTATTGTTCTAATAAATGAGATGATGTATGAGAAATTTACTACTTTGGTGTAGATATTTTGTGGATAAATGAAATGTTTAGGAAGATTTGAATATTGAAAAATGGTTTATAATGTATGCTGATATGAACCTTATGCAAATGAAAAGGATATAAGTTATGAATATAATTGATTGAAATTAATTATGAACATGTGTTTTTATCATGCATTCCTATCATCTATACCATTTTTCATAAGTTACAAATCCATTTTCATTACTCCTTTATCATTTATAATTTCATCCCATTCATTTCCCATGTTCAAAGAGATTACTGACTGAGATACTGAAGAATTTGGTAAAGAATGCACAGTTTGAATGTTAGAACAACAAGTAGAGAAATAATAACTTATGATTTTGTTCCTTGTTTTCCTTATTCCCTTTCATATTCTCTTGGCATGCTTGATTTCTTGGTCAGTTCAGAGCCATTGTTAAATTATTTGAAAGAAAAATAGTATTTGATGTTTAATATATTGTAACCTAATACACACACACACAAATTGGTTCATTGATGATATATAGATGATTTTTTTTTATCCATGGTAACAATCAATTTGGTAGCAGTGGAAAACACACACACACACACACACACAAATTGGTTCATTGATGATATATAGATGAGTTTTTTTATTCGTGGTAACAATCAATTTGGTAGCAGTGGAAACAAAGGAGAAAGAGGTAGAATTCCTAATGCATTTAGGAAAAAAGGAAGAAACATGAGAATGAGGTTTTCAATCCACTCCGATTCTAATTCAAATGAATTCAATCAGTTGGTTCAAATCAACTATTTTAATCTTGTTGGCCACCCTGCTTTCCAACCACCTTAGGAACCTATTATTCGTCCTTTTCAACCACACCTAAGTATATATAACTTTCCTAATCCACCTCATATGCCACCAACCAATGATGGTTGGGAAAATGTACCTGCAAATCCACCCTCCTGTATAGTACACTGGCCTAATGTTTCATTACCACCTCCTTCTCTTTTATAACCTATGCATCCTATTTCTTCTACAACTTTTCATGCACATTTTGTCCAGATACCTAGAAATTATAAAACATTAGCCATTGAACGTCAACCAGATAAAGGAAAAAAAATTTCCAGTTCTGTAAGATCTTGTTCATCCACTACCTCCTCTTACATAGTCAAGTCTGTCCCTTCCAAACTTGAATATAATGAAATAAAAATAACTTTTGATGACATGCACCCTAAAATTCCAAGAGTGGAAGAAAATAAATATGCTGATCCAGATTTACTTAAGCACAAAGCTGCATTGTCATAAGGAAGTAGACAAAGGGAGGCTACTTCCAATAAAAAATATTATTTCTGATTTTATTTTATGATGTGATGATACTTTCACTTTGACATTCGAGTCATATATTTTTTGGTGACAACAGACATTATATTATTTTTTGGAAAACTTTTATATCATGCCTTTATGGTGTCCTGGGAGATACAAGTGTTCCGATGATATGTCATGATCACATTTGATGCTTTTATATATATATATAT
>JZKD02S1248358.1:11745-33293 GCA_000966675.3 Picea glauca
TTATTTTGATGATATATGCATGGTATTTGAGTAAATATGGAGAAACAAGGGAAATGTTAAAAACAAGATAAATAAATACATATAGGGGCCCCACCTATTAATCATTATTTATTATTATTTACCCTTATTATAAAATAAAGTTGTCCTATTTTAACTAAAGTTATTTAACTTTATAACAAAAGGTAGCTGAACCACTTGAACTAATTTTTGAAGAATAAAAGGAAGAGAATAAGGACAAAGAAGGACATGAGAAAATAGAGATAGATATTTCTGATAAGGTTTGTTCTTGCCTCGAGTGGGAATACTTATCCATTCATTCATTCATTTTTGAGTTTCTTCAGAGCTAAATTATATTGTTGATAGTAGGGTTACTCTAAAGGTGGAGAAAGAAAGGATTGTGAAGCATATACTCGTGACATGCTTCAAAAAGTTCATTCATTCATATTGATAGTCTGTTTAGTCTTAATTAGAAGTTCTGAATTCAGTTTCAGAGCATAGACTAGTTTGGATTGATCTAGTTTATTTTCAGTCTTAGTTCTTTGAGACATCAATTGTCTAGGTATGAGTTGAAATTATGTCTTAGACTTCTAATTTTATTCTCGTCTAAACCCTCGTAGCAGTTTATAAAGAGAAACTTGCCTATAACTCATAAAATATATAAAAAAAATCATTTGCTGATTTCTTCTCATTCTTGAGCCCTGTTGTGTACTAAAGTTTCAGATTTATATTATCTTGTATTTATTTACTCAACTGTTATAAATTTCATTTTCAAGCACTTTTTTCTATTTTTAAATTTTATTTTACATCAAAGCATTCAGATTACATAATAGCATCAGGCCTAAGCAATTATTTCTTGAGGGTTGATTGATAGTTTTGTACAGACTATAATCCCAAGGTGATAATCTCGCCTATCTCACCTAGCCTAGTGATATTAAAAAATGATTAAGTGAGGATATATGTTCAAATCTACGGTGACAAACACCTATCTAATAAAATATTTCAACCTCTAATAGTCATTCACCAATAATGGAAGTTAACTCATGCATTCAACTTGAACTATGAGAATAAATACAAATGACTAATCAATCTGAAACTTAGCAGTGAAAAATAAAT
Organism: Picea glauca; assembly: GCA_000966675.3. Lineage (NCBI taxonomy): Eukaryota > Viridiplantae > Streptophyta > Pinopsida > Pinales > Pinaceae > Picea > Picea glauca. Next base: position 12,859 of record JZKD02S1248358.1, read on the forward strand.
GAACAATAGACAACATTCAACAACACATTTAACACAAGGATTTTTGGGCAATGCCACTAGAAAAACTCCAAAGGGAAAACCAAGCAAGGAGAGATTATTTCTTATTGAGCTCAGAGGAAAATTTCTGAGTTTACAACAACATTCTTTTTTAGCAGATAAAACGGTACTTATCTAGAAAAATGTGCCAACAATCCACTTCGATTTTAGTGCCAAAACGCCTTGAAAAACATGCCAGCTCAATGTATGACTTGTACGACCTTGTACAATCAACATGTCAACAAACACTACCTTGAATTCTATTCATAAATATCTGTTGTACGGTCTTGTTATGTTGGACAAGATACAACAATAAATGTACCCAAAAATTCCTTCAAATATGTGCAACCCTTACCTTGATTTTTGTGCATAAAAATAGTTGTACGAACCTGCTAAATCCATACTGTACGACCTTCTTTAATTATGTATAGACCAATATTAAATGATAAGTCCTTCTTGGGATGCATGCCTATCCTCTGTTGCCGCTCTTTTCCTTTCAGATCAATTTTCCTTGGAAAGTGTGCCTCTTCACTTTCCCTTAATATCCCTTGAAATGTGCGCCCCATATCTCTCACAAGCTCCATTTATTTACTCATTAATGAGTAAATTCCCTAACCCTAGATATCAATGACTGAGATTCAATATTGATCAACAAGATCAAAATATGTGAATTAATCTTTTGTTGAGTTCACTTAAATCAATTAAGTAACCCAAGCTTTATAAAGTTACTTTTACCCATTAAATAATAAAATACCCCACTTAACTTTATAAAATCACTTTACAAAGTCAATTCACTAGAGAGATACATTTGCTCGGTCACTTCTGCATGTTGGGCACCACCAATGTAGAAGTACCTCCGAGCTGCAAAAACAAACACTCCCTTTTAGCGAGGGGGGTACTTATGAACCTCCTCCTGGATCAATATCTGACCCCATCAAATCTGCTGCTACTTTAGCTGCTCCCTCTGAACTAGAAGCTGCCTATGCTACCTACACTGAACTCTGATATGGAGACTTGTTCATATAAGGCATGCTCCTAGGAGTCTCCTAAATCTCTTGAGAATCCAATTGTGTCACCTCATACTAGTTAAGTCCTCTGAGAGTACTGGAAGAGGCCCAAGTCCTCGATATCAACTCGCTCTTCCGAGAAACCTACTCACTCTCTGAAACTGACATAGATTATGAATCCAAGAATCCATTGGATCCAACCACAGGTTGGCCTAACAACCTGTATAACATCTCATGCTAGACACCAAGAAATATTGCTACGTCTGGAGTATCTCCCTTTGGATATAGAAACACCAATCCACAGAAGAACACAACTCCATATCCATCAACCTCCAAATATTGAGAGTGAATTTATTGGCAGCTCTGGAGCAAACAACAACTTGGCCAACTCCATAAAACCTCATGAATCTAGTTGGAATATCATGCATCCAACCCCTTTCATTGCATGTTTGGTGCTATCCCCACAACCCACATAAAATTCTAAGTCTATCTCTGAGAAACTGAGGAACACATACCTCATTCTTGTCATATGCTGAGATGCACCACTGTCCACAAACCACACTCCAATGTCCGCAAACTCTACACTACCACTAACTTAAAGACCAGTCATCAAAGAAAATTTCCTCTTGAACTTATCAATAAACTCAACAACCTTAGCTAAAGCTAATATCTATGAACCCTTATTCTTCTTCTTGTTCGGATATTGACTAGTGTAGTGGTCAGTCTTGTGACATGCAAAACATTTCACTTTTATCATGTCCTTCTTCTTGTCTTTTCTTTTTCCCACGAGAGCATCATTTTTCTCGTCTACACTACCCTTTTCCTTCTCTTTATCTCTACTATGAGAACATTCCCGGATCTCCTCCTAGGTAAAGTCATCCCATAATCTGCTCCAATCTGGGATCTTATCTCTCCCCACCACACACTTCACGAAAACATCCCACTCTTTGGTGAAGCCCTTAAGGGCTATGCACACCAACTCCTAGTCTGGAATAATCTCCCCTACAACTACCAACTCATCCTTCTCTTGTCTAATCCTGGTGAGATACAAGGCCACACTCTCTCCCTTGGCCATCCTAGTGAGATTTTCACTTAAGATCATCTCCCTGTTCTATTCTTGTTCTCGTACAAGTTTGTTAGTGCATCCCACATCTCCTTGGATGTCATGTTCTCATGCAAATGTGATATAATGTGGTATTTCACTCCATCCAAGATTATACTCTATGCCCTTTCTTCCTTCACCTCATGGAGGTCTAGGGAAATGGGATCTGACAAAGGCACTGTCACTGTGGTACTCATAAATTCCCACAACTTGTTCTCCCTAAGAACAAATACAATCCTTATCTTCCACTGCAGGTAGTTGGATATTCCCTCAAACCTATCCTCATATATGAATATGGAAGTCTTCCTTTTCCAATTGAAAAATACCCTTTCTTTCCCTTCTTCTTCCAACCCCCCCCTGCAAATCACTTCTATCCAAGTGCCAAAATCTATCCACCGAACCTTAGAGCCCAAGCTTTGATACCATGTTAAAATCTTTGATGACAAACACCTAGACAATAAAAATATTTCAATATCCAATATCCATTCACCAATAATGCAATTTAACTCATGCATTCAATTGGAACTATGAGCAGAAATACAAATTACTAAGAAATCTGAAACTTGGTAGAAAATAATAAATGAACAATAGAAAACATTCAACGACACATTTAACACAAGGATTTCTGGGCAATGCCCCTGGAAAAACCCCAAAGGGAAAACCATCCAAGGAGAGATTCTTTCTTATTGATCTTGTAGGAAAATTTACGAGTTTACTACAACGTTATTTTTCAACAAATAACTCTGTACTTATCTAGAAAAATGTGCCAACAATGCACTTCGATTTCAGTTCCAAACTACTTTGAAAAATCTGTCGGCTTACTGTACAACTTGTATGACCCTATACAATCAACAAAACAACAAACACTGCCTCGAATTATGTTCCCAAATCTCTGTTGTTCTCTCCTATTATGTATGGACAAGATACAACAATAAATGCACCCAAAACTATCTCGAAATATGTGCAACCCTTGCATCGATTTATATGCATAAAAACAACTGTACAGACCTACTAAATCTATAATGTACGACCTCCTTTAATGAAATATGGACCATAATTAAATGCCAAGCGCTTCTTGGGATGCATGCCTCATATTCTCCTTGGGACGCATGCCAATCCTCCTTTGCTGCTACTCTTTTCCTTTTATCTCAATCTCTCTTGTAAAGTGTGCCTCTTCACATCCCCTTCAATCTCCCTTGAAAAGTGCACCCCATTTCTCTCACAAGATCCATTTATTTACTCATTAATGAGTGACTTCCCTAACTTTATAAAATCACTTTTACCCATTAAATAATAAAAAACCCCACTTAACTTTGTAAAATCACTTTATAAAGTCAAGCCACTAGAGAGAGACATTTGCTCTGTCATTTCTGCATGTTGGGCACCGCCAATGCAGAAGTACCACCGAGCTAGAAAAACTAACAATATAACTATTCCTCACCTCAACATTTATTTGGAGACCATAATGGGGAGTATCTTTTACTCTCTAGTTTTATTTATTTATTTTCAATTTATTTTGATTAATGACTTTGCCTTCCCCACACCAACCTAACTTGAGGTTTCATGATCAAAGAAGTATTGCATCATGTCTTTTTAATTTTATTCTAGAAACTGCCCATACCCGCGAATAAATTGAATGTTCTTGGGAGAATATATTCCATGCGATTGAGATTCAAGAACAAAGAGAAGCCCTTCAAAGGAAAGCTTGAAATAGGCCTCCTCAATAAAATATTGTCTTATGACCACCCATTATCATTCCTCGAGATGGAAAAAAGGCCAACCTTCTGAATTCAATCCTTTCTTTGAAATAGGAAGGAAAAAGGTAGTCTTAGAGAATCTTCAACCGAGGATTATAATATCTTTATCAGATTGTGAATCTGAGGTAACAAGTATTCCAATATTTTCCCCTCCTATACAATTTACAATTACTTCTTCTGGTGGTTCTAGTGGTACAAGTGAACCTACTTCATCACAAGCTTCACTTCTTCTAGTGGTTCTAGTGGTACAAGAAGACCTACTTCATCACAAGCTTCAACTTCTTCTCTAATTGGAAGCATGTATAGTCACTATAATCCTATCTAGTCAACTACAAATCCCGCTAAAGTTATGAAACAATACAATTTTTTTAAAATTGAGGAGGATGCAAACACTAATCCTTGACATGTGTCATCTCCTTTAGATTTGTCTCTAGCCACTACACCTCTGTTACGAGGAAAACCTCTATGTCTAGGGGAAAAACACAATAGATGGAATGACATCAAGAAATCAACTCTAATCTCAAGTATGTTGTATAAATGAAATACTAACAGGAGAAGGTTATAAGCCTACCTCGTCTAGACATCTGAAGAAGACCATCGTGGAGGAAACGACCTGAAGCTTTATACCTACAACTTGTATTCAACAACCAAGATAGGAAAGCACGTGGTAATGATATATAATGTTAGTATATAAATAAGCATATTACATTAACATACATAACAAATACGCCCACATAAAGCAATATAAATATTTGCAAGATATCAATTGGACGAGAGAAGAGTATTTCTATTGGACTTTCAAGGACAAAAGGATGGAGACTCAATTCAGGTGAAATTTCTCAAGAGTATCTTTGTTCTCTATGATGTGTTGAATCCCTTCAAGGCTTGGATATAGCTCAATTTATAGCCTCCAAATGGAATTGAAGGGTCGAGTCCGAGAGTTTTCAGTAGATGGAAGGTCAAGGATCACAGATCTTGTGACATGGCATGGAAACCCGACACAATTTTATTTTTTTGAGCGTCAAACCTGATGTACACTGGCTGTAATGGAGAAACCTGCATATGTACGTGTGCTGCATAATTGGGAGGTCGCGTACATGTGAAAAATTGAGTATTTTTAGTTCCGGAGTGATGGGAAATGAAATCTATAGAGGGAAATGGAATTTCATCAGAGAAAGATGTATGGAGTGAGGAAACAATTGCTATAACCTCTTCCAAAATTCAAAGATCATTTGCCCAAATTTTATGGTAATGACATTATTTCAGTTAATGAGCATCTTGTTGTTTTTTCAAATGCATGTTGATATTTTGTAGCTTCAAGAGGTATTCCCACAGGTGGCCTTGGTGTTAGGAATGTGGGAATATTCGTTGGCACAACATTGGACTTTTCGTTTGCTGAATACCCCCTTCGATTGGAGCTTGGGGCTTCATGGGCTTGTTGATGAGATTTGGGGGCTTGTGTTGGGGTTTCACACCCACATSGAGGAATMAATAATTCTAMTTTAATTTTRAGTTTAGTGGAGGTATCCTTAGAGTAAAATAAGGGATTYTAAACTCAYTTTGGACTCCTATAAAAGGAGAGTAGAGATTGTGAAAATGTCATTGTGACATTATAGAGTTAGCATAAGTGAGTGAGAACTTGTGCTAAGAGGCTTGGTGATTTCAACAAGGGAAATTATGCACTTTAGAAAATTTGGCCTAGGGTTTCTTGGACATTCTGTTTTCTGCTTTTTGCTAAGGAGGAAGGCCACACATGTGAGAGGAAGAGAGCAATAGGTCGCACGTGTGAGGAGGAATTACAGTTGCATGTGTGAAGGAGAAGTGCAAGACGCACGTGTGAACAAGCCCATATAGTCCACACGTGTGATAGTTCCGTACAAGCATACATGTGGTACAAAAAATGTCCGTACAACTGCATGTGTGAGGGAGTAGAAAAGGTCCACACATGCAAGGGAGTAGAAAAGGTCCACATGTCTGAGGGAGTAGAAAAGTTCCACACGTGTGAGTTTTCTGGGTAGTTTTTCAAGCTGCACATGTGAGGTTTTTGGGCAGTTCAATAGAACATATAGGCTGACGTTAGCAGTCCGTACAATAGGGTATGGAGCTGATTTGTAAGTGGGGATTTTCTCAAGATATTTTGCTGATTTTTGTGGTTTTAATAAGACTGTTTTTTTCCTCAGTCTTGGTGATTTTGTGACTGTTGAGAGGGATGATTTTCCCCTCTAAAATTATGAAATTGAAAAGTTTACATAACAAAAAATTGTGTCTCTTCTACATGGATTATTTCTCTACGATTTTAATGTTTCCATTGCTGTATTTTTCTGTCAAAATTTCAATGTAAAATTATTCAGTGATAACAACCCTAGGGTTTAATGTTTGGGTCACTTGGAAGTAATTTTCATATATGAAATTAAATGAATAAAAATTGACAATGCATGCCATAACATTGGAGCAAATGAAAGTGATATGTGTATGATATTTTTTGTCAATTCATTGGAAGGAAAGGCCGTGACCGATTTCTTTGAATTACCGCCCAATATCTTTACAACTTGGGATGAATTATCATATTGGTTCAAATAAACCTATGGAAAACCTAAAAGTCCAACATATTTTCTTAGAGATTACAACAATCTTATCTACAATAAACATGAAACAATTAAATCTTTTAATTTACGTTTCACTAAATTATATAGTCATATTCTAAAAATCATTAGACCTTACAATCAAGCTGCACTAATGCACTATTATAACAAGTTACCTTCTACCTATCATCATAGATTGGAGGAAAATAATGCTAATAGTATGTGATCTGCATTATAGACTTGTTTAGATTTTGAGGAGCAGTTGGAAGGAACATGGCTTCCTTTTGAATATTTTGTTCAAAAAACCAACATCTCAACTGTATTACAACTGGTTCAAGATATGGGCAATCAAATGATTTCTTTTGAAATAAAAGGGGTGAATTCCACCTTTTCTCTAGATGAAACCACTACCCAAGTATCCTTTAGTGATCTAGGTGGATATCGATGGCCACCCACCTATTCCAACTGGCTCAAAACAATTCTTTGCAATTTACTATTTTTAGCAGTTTTTTGGTTCCTGAACTTCCACGGTCATTTCGAGGGCCTAAACAAATATTTTTCATGATATGAAACCTCAATGATATCTAGAGGCTCTAATTGATCCCCAAAAATGAATCTCCTCATCAATACCTTTCCAACGAGCTACTGTGCACCCCAAACGAAGATCGTATACCAAAGTTATGCCCCTAGGAAGTTCATACACCAAACTACACAAAACATGGTCCACAAAACTGTTGGATTTTCATCTTCTGGGGTTAGGATTTTGGATTTTATTTATGTTAAAAAGGTCTTTGGAGCCTCATTGTAACAGTCATATTCTTGCGAATGTGAGTAGCCATCACATCTCTTCTCAAAGATAAGTTGCCACCATTCTAGAGAGAGTCTTTCACTCTGTATTTCAACAATTTTGTACATTTCTCTCATTAATAGAAATTGTGTATTACTGTATCTCTGTGTTTATGGTTATATATCTGATATATCTCTGTTATATTATTGATACATCTCTGTACATTTCTTTTTTATATCTCCACTTTCATTTCATGCTGAAAGTAATCCGGATAAGTGGTATCAGAGCATGATGCTCTTGATCGTTTTTCAGTGCATGTCCCCGACAAGGTCCAAGTATAGCAGGTTGGGTCTTGAGCTTGTCTCTCTTGAGGAAAATCTCTCTTACATGCCCAAGAAACCCTTCATGGTGGAAGAAAAAAAAAACGATGGAGCAAAATATTATGTCAATCTGTTGCTTGAGCAAGATCTCACGCGATAGAGGGATGAAATGGTGGAGAATTTTTCCCACATCCTTCAATGCTTGCCGATAACAACATGCACATCTTCATCAAGTGACCACTTTGGAAGAAAATATCCTTTCAAGGTACAAGTCAATTTTTATACTCCCGTATTTGAATATCAGATAGATGCGGATGCCCTATAAAAATGGTTAAATCTGCTAGAAGGTTATTTCTCTGTTCACAATTTTTACGACAAGGAAAATATCACCTTATCACTCCTTAAAGCTCTCCCCCATGTAAAACATTGGTAGGAAAATGATCCAGATTATTTTCGGCAGGAAATGAGAGAGGAGATATAATAAATAAATGTACAGAGATATCTCAGATATCCAATAATATAATAGAAATATATCAGAGATGCAACCATAGACACAAAGATACAATAATACACAATTTCTATTAATGAGTGAAATGTACAAAACTATAGAAATACAAAGTGAAAGACTCGCTAGAATGGTGGCAGCTTATATATGAGAATAGATGTGATGACTACCCACATTTGTAAGAAGATGGTTACAATGAGGCTCTAAAGTCCTTTTTAACATAAAGAAAATCCAAAGCCCTAACCCCGGAAGATGAAAAGCCAACAATTTTGTGGACCCCGTTTTGGGTAGTTTGGTGTATCAACTTCTCGGGGGTGTAACTTTGGAATACGGTCTCCATTTGGGGTGAACATGATCAGGATATAAGGGCGGAACAAACTAATTAACAGATTGAATACAATAAACAGATAGATAGGCAGAATAACACAAATATCCAGTGAACAATATCTTCTATTAAATAAAGAAATAGGCTGAAACTGTAAAACTACAGAATTGAAACTTGCTCGAATGGTGGTAGCTATCTCTGAGAAGAGATGTGTCTGCTACGTGCATCTTTATGAGTAGAATGGATTACAATGAGGCTCCATAGGCCCTTTTCATATTACTCATGAATGCCAAAACCCTAGACATCCAAAAACCTAACACTAGAAGGTGAAATGCCAAAAGTCATGTGGGCCCTATGGGTAAGTTGGAGTAATTTGGTACCTCAACTTCCTAGGGTCATAAATTTTGCATATGACCTCCGTTTTAGGCGCATGATAGCCCGTTGGAAAGGTATTTCAGAGAAATACACATTCCGTCTCCAGGCTATAACTCCATTTATTCTAGCTATGGAAAGCCAAAAAAACAATGTTTAGGCCCCCAAAATAGCCCTGAAAGTACAACGAGATGTGATGACATGAAAACATACAAAATAGGCCAGTTGGATTAGGCAAGAGGCCACCCATATCCACCTAGAGAATGTGTGAGGCTTCATAAATCCCCAGAAGTGCATAACTCACAATTACAAAGTAGTACAGAAAGACATGCTGAAAAAAAACGGACCCGACGAGCCAACTGGGATAGGTGGGTGGCCACCAATACCCACCTAGATCAATCCTCCCCCCTTAGGAAGAAATGGTCTCCATTGCATTGAGTTCCCCCATCAGGTGAGGAAATTTTTGTTGGATTTGGCCCCGAATGGGTCACTTGCCTTGGTGTAGAAGTTGTCCTGCCTTGACAACCCGATAAAGCTGGATCCGTTGCTGGCGAGTGCCCTTGACTCGTGTGTCCACGATCTTATCAGTGGAGGCTTGTTCCATGCAATCAGGGTTGATATATGTTGGTGTCAGCTGTTCGACGATCTTAGAGGTGTCCAATAATGGTGGAAAATATCGCCTAAGGAGTTCCACATTGAATACTGGATGCGAACCAAGGAAGGGTGGATTGTTGATCTCAAAAGAATTGCTATCCACAACCTTGGTGATAGTGTAAGGCCCATAACGAAGTGGAAAAAGCTTCCGATGGGGCCTGGTGAGACGCTCCTTCTGCAGATGTAACTAGACTTTGTCGCCAACCTGAAACTGATGTGGTACCCTGTGTTGATCGTGGCACTTCTTGTACTTCGTATTGGATTTCTGCAAAATATCCTGGACCTATTGGAGGATTTGTTGAATCCAATCAATGAACCTAGTGGCTTTGTCGATCACAGACTGATCAGGGGAGGAGTCTGTCTGTGCGGTGGCAAGAGGAAGTGCAACATCAATGGGTCCCAAGGGTTGGAATCCCAGACCCACCTGAAATGGGCTTTGACCGGTGGAACTATGGAGAGTCCTCTCCTAGCTGTTTTGGACATATGGGAGACTCTCATCCCATGTATGAGGATGATTAGAATTGTACATGCACAGGATGTGCACAATCATCCGATTGACGACCTCGGTTTGGCCATCAGTTTGGGGGTGGAAAGCGGTGGATTTTGTGAGCTTGGTGTCTAGAAGAGACCAGAGACTTGACCAAAAAGGTGTCGAGGAACCTTCTGTCTCGGTCAGAGATGATGGTTTGTGGTAGACGAAAGTGGACCCAAACTCATTCGAAGAAGATCTTGGAAGTCTCAGTCACTGTGACATTCTTCTTACAGGCTGTGAGGATGGCCATCTTCGAAAAGCAATCAATGACCACAAACACATAGTCATTTCCATGCTTTGTGGACGACAAACCATACATGTAATCCATTGAGATGGATTCCCATGGCTTCTCAGGAATAGGAATAGGGGTGTATAAGCCTTGATTCTTGATGTATGGCTTGGAAATGGCGCAAGAAGTGTAAGATCAAATATACTTTCTGACGTCCTATTGAAGTTTTGGATAATAAATTTTTTTCTGAAGAATGACCACAGGTTTCTCTACACCAAAAAAGTCTTCCACCTGACTATAGTGGGATTCCCAAATCAGCTTTTCACGCTCGCTTGTAGGAACACATAGATGGCCCACGTGGCATAAGAGTCCGTCCCGAATGTAAAAATCAGTGACAGTGGAGCCTTTACCTAAGAGTTGATATGTGGTGGTGAAGTCTAGATCTTGCTGATAAAGTTGGGGCCACTCTGATGCTTCATTTCCACAAGATTGGAGCACAATGGTGAGTGCAGCCACAGGAGGCCGACTGATACAGTTAGCGACATGACTGGAGATACCTGTCTTATACTTTATGTTGAGATGGAACTACTGCAGGTAGGTGGACCACTTCTGATGACAATCATTCTGCAATTTCCTTTGTGTCTGTATGAACTGCAAAGGCTTGTGATCAGTGTGTATGATCAACTCTTTCCCCAGAATTTAATGTTTCCATTGACGACAGGCTTGTACAATGGAATGCATTTATGTCATAGGTGGGGTATTTTTAGACAACATCAGAGAGTGTCTCACTATGGCATGCCACAGGATGCCCGTGGTGAGTGAGAATTGTGCCCACATCATAGTTAGATGCATCAGTCTCAATCTCGAATGGTTGTTGGATATCGGGAAAGGAGAGTACGGGAGCTGAGCACAAGCAATGTTTCAGATCATCGAGTTCCCGTTGCTACTCCTTTCCCCATACGAAATTGTCCCTACCACCATCCTTGGTCACTTGGAGGGCCCATGCAATATGGGAGAATCCCAACACGAACCGTCGGTAGAAATTAACTAGCCCCAAGAAGATCTGAAGCTCAGTCAGTGTGGTTGGGGCCGGCCAGTCATGGATGACTTGGATCTTAGATGGATCAACATGTACCCCATGCTCATCAACAATGTATCCCAGGTATTGGACCTTGTTCATGCCATTAAGAGGATTTTTCCAAGTTGGCATAAATCTTGTGTTGCCGCAGAGTGCTCAAAACGTGTTGAATATGCCACATGTGCTCTTCCCACATTCTGCTGAATATGAGGATGTCATCCAAATATACTACCACAAAGGAGTTGGTGAAATGTCTCAATACATCATCCATCAACCTCATGAAGGTGGCTGGTGCATTTGTTAAGCCAAAGGGCATGACTAACCATTCGTAGAGACCTTCTTTAGACTTGAAGGTTGTCTTTCAGAAATCAGTTGGTTCAATGAGAACCCGGTGGTAGCCAGACTTCAGGTCAATATTGTTAAAGAAATTTCCCCCCTTGAGTTGTTCAAGAAGGTGTTCAATCCTGGGAATGGGGTAGTGGTTCATGACTGTGATTTTGTTCAAGTCTCTGTAATCAATGCAGAATCACCAAGTCCCATCCTTCTTCTGCACCAGTACAATCGGGCTTCCACAAGGGGAGGAACTGGGTCTGATGTGCCCCTTCTGAAGAAGCTCTTGGATCTGACTCCTGATTTCATTATTCTCCATCAACGAGCGCCAATAGACTGGCCCATTAGGTAGAGGTGCACTGGGGGTCATATCAATTAAATGCTTGACTTGGCAGTGTGTCGGTACCCTTGTAGGTGAGGTCGATCGTATGCAAAAGTTATGACCCTAGGAAGTTGAGGTACCACATTACACCAACTTACCCATAGAGCCCACATGAATTTTGGCGTTTCACCTTCTAGGGTTAGGTTTTTCAAAGAACTACACATTTCGCTATCAGACTCTGACTTTGTCTACAGTCTGACTATGGCGAGCCAAAAAGACAATGTTTAGGGCCCCAAAACAACCCTTAAAGTACAACAAGATGTGCTGACATGAAAACATACAAAATAGGCTAGTTGGATTAGGCAAGAGGCCACCCATATCCACCTGGAGAATGTATGAGGCTTTAGACAGCCCCAGAAGTGTAGAACTCACAATTACAAAGTAGTACAGAAAGACACGTTGAACAAAAATGGACCCGAGGAGCCAACTGGGATAGGTGGGTGGCCACCAATACCCACCTGGATCAACACAATAGCTCGTCGGAAAGGTATCATCAAGGAGATTCATTTTTGGGGCTTAAATAGAGCCTTTGTCTATTATTGAGGTGCTCGATCCCGAAAAAAATTCATTTAGGCCCTCAAAATGGCCCCATAAGTTTAGGAACCGAAAAGCTACTAAAAATAGTAAGTTTCCAGAAGACTATTTTGAGCTAGTTGGAATAGGTGGGTGGCCACCGATATCCACCTGAATTAGAAACTTACTGGGAGAAAATTTCCACAGAGGAGTCTGGAATATATGGGGCCGAGCCCACTTGGGATTTTTTTGTGGATGCGGTCAAGGAACAATATTACCTTGTTGGTAACTATGATGACCAATACATGAGATGGACCACACTGCGGAAAGAGAGGGGAGAAATAGTTCAAGAGTTCACAAATAATTTCCATACCTTGCACACCAATCTAGGTATCAAAGACTCCGAGCGACATCTGGTTCTGAAATATCATGGGGCTCTGCATAGGTACATCCAAACCGAAATGGATTTTTTGGCTATCTCATCACTGAGCGCTGCCTATTGATATGATGTCAAAATCGAGAAAAAATTTAGGCACCAAAATAAAAAGGATTTCAGGTCTGCAAATCCGCAACAACCAAAGTATGATAAAGATGACCCTAAAAAACAACCTCCTGAAAACCTGTCCAAGCCACAAGAAAAGAAGAGTAAGGGAAAGACAATGAAGGACACTGGAAAGTGGCATGATTTCCACAAATTCCCCTGGCACAACACTGATGAATATCACTTAAAACAATCATTGGTGGTGGAGATCAAAGAAAAGGAGCCGAACCTTGATTCAGAATCTGATTCAAAAAATAATGGAAAAAGATAGATCGTCGACGCAGACCCCACTGCTACTTTCAAGACCGCAACAATTCAACCCGAAAAACCAACACATCCTGAAGAGGGGGAACACCTTTTTCATTCATAGATGTGGGTGAATGGGACCCCACTACATTTTTTTGTTGATAATGGAAGCCAAAATAACCTCATCTCAACAGAGGTCATCAAGTAGTTGGGATTTTCGACAACACCACACTCACAACCATAGAACATCAGGTGGATTATACAAGGAGGATATCTCTCTGTCAGCCAACAGTTCTGATTGTCATACAACATCCAACCCTTCAAGGATGAGGTATTATGTGACATTACCCCGTTGGATGTCTGTGAGGTTCTTTTGGGCCAACCATATATGTGGAAGCGCCATACTATTTATGAGTCTCAACCCCGTAGTGTCATTGTTACTCTGGGGGGTCATCTCTATAGGATACCATAGGTAGTTCCAACTACTATCCCACCTAAACAATGTCGCAAGGTAGTATCTTGTACTACAAAATTTAACTTCTTCACAATTTGTTCAAAAGGTGAACAAAAGGACACTACAACCACTACAACCTCAGTCCAAGAACCTTCTATCCAACAAAAGCAGGTTGAAAATATTGAATCAAATCACAAATATTCCTTCTACACAGTCATCTCATCAAGTTCTCAACAACCTCCCACAAACCAAGCAACACAACTTCTCCAGCAAGACAAGCAACTCACCAAGGTTCAGATTCAACAAACGCTTCCCCCTATCCCCCAAGAAATAAATACAATGGATACCATTGATTCCTAAGGAGGGAGTATTTATCTAGGTGTATATCGGTGTCCACCCACCTATTCCAACCGAATCAAAACAATTATTTGGAAATTTACTATTTTTAGCAGTTTTTCGGTTCTTGAACTTCCGGGGCCATTTTTGAGGGCCTAATTTATTTATTTATTATTTTTTTTTCAGCAATAGAGAACCTCAATTATAGATGAAGGTTTTTATTGAGCCCCCAAAACAAATCTCCTCGTCAATACCTTTCCAACGAGCTATCGTTTACCCCAAATAGAGATAGTATGCCAAAGTTATGCCCCTGGGAAGTTGGTAGACCAAACTACCGAAAACGGGGTCCACAAAATTGTTGCATTTTTATATTCCAGGGTTAGGGTTTTGAATTTTCTTTGTGTTAAAAAGGCCTTTGGAGCCTCATTGTAACAATAATCTTCTTGCGAATGTGAGTATCCGTCACATCTATTCTCAGAGAGAAGGTGCCACCATTCTAACGAGTCTTTCACTCCGTATTTCTATAGTTTTGTACATTTCACTCATTAATAGAAATTGTGTATTAATGTATCTTTGTGTTTATGGTTATATCTCTGATATATCTCTATTATATTATTGATACATCTATGTACATTTATTTATTATATCTCCGCTCTCATTTCATGCCAAAAATAATCCAGATCATTTAGGAATCAAACTAATAGTTTTTAGCCTAAGGCTATTCTTTCAAGAACCTGGTGTAATTTTTGTGAAGAGAATCACAATGAAAATAATTCTGAGATAAAGCAGAGTGCAAGAGAATACATCTTTGGAAAAATAATCGATACAAAAATTGATTCCTTAGATTGGGCTCAAGAAAAGGATGTTTTTGGTCCCCAATCTACTGATGTAAATTAGAGTGTATTTGATTGTCAATCTGGTGTTTGTAAGACTTAGAGACACATCCAAAATGTATGGACTTAGAGATAAATTTAGTTCTTTAAATGGAAATAATTCAAAAGATAATCTAAGTGCCGAGTATGAAATAAATTCTAAGCTTATTTACATAAGGTGTATTCATAGATCTCTTACCATTAATCAGCAAGATAAAGTAAAAACATTCAACAAATATTAAGCATTCAAATCAGTAAGCATTCAAACTAGTTTAGAGGCTTGTAAATGTTAGAAAGACTAAATACTTTTACAAGAGATGCATTCTTTTCTTTCCCACATTCATCATCAACATAACTAATTTTTAAATCAAGTGAAACACAACAACATTACCTACAACAAAATGTAAACTGAACTAAAGCTCATACCAAAATTTACTTGAAAAGAATGAAAAATGATAAGTGTACTAGCTTAGAAAAGGGGGCCATCCAGTGCTTCACTTGTACACCTAAAGTTGTCTCAGTTAAGAAGGAACATCCAACATCATTCAAATAATCATCACATATACATCATCAAGAACAAAACACCAAACTGATCTCAAGACTAAAAAATTTAGAGTTTTCTTCATCAACATCAGATGTCATACTAGAACATGTCTTGAAGTATTTATACAAGAAGTTTGAAACTGAAAATGTTAATAAGTCTCCTAAGATGATGATCAGATCCATAAAATATGCTAGGAAGGTCGAATACCCCCTTCAGATCCATAAAATATGCACAAATCCCAAGAAAATCTAAAACTGTCCATGATTTTATGCTAAAACAGGGTATTTTCTGCTGAAGTGGCCATGTTTGACCAACGTTGACTGGGCACCTGGAAAGCTCAGATCTCGAACCTGATAGGTATTCATCCATCCTTGTACATCAAGGATCATGACACATGTCTCTGACTTCTCCCAGCTATCATGAAAGCACACGAACCTTGGAACAATTACGACATTTAGTCAAATCCTGTAATTTCTAATAAATTTTTAATTTTAATGCTAAAAATTCAAAAATTCAATTATTAAGCTAAGAAATGATAAATGTACCTTGCATAAGATGTTTTATGGAAAATATGGAATAAAATGAAGGAAAAATGGATGGTTTTGGAGACAAAAGTATGGTTTTATGTACTAAAAGGAAGCATAAAAATGTACTCAACAGATGTCATGATGGTTGACACTTGAAAAAAATCTTATCAAAACAAGGGCAAAGGACCTCCTCCCAAGACTAATTTTTCTCTTAGTTTATCCTCTCAGTAGAATAATCCTCATATTACAAGGGGTAATTAAATTCAAGAGGTTTCTACCTTACCTTCTTCATCTAAGTGCAATATCTTGAAATAATTGGCCACAATCAAAGAAAATGCATCTTTATTGGATATGGTCACTGACCCTAAACACCAAATGCATTTGAATGATTTCATGGAAGGTAAAAATTTCACTATTTCTAGTTTGGCCGAAGAACTTAATGAAGAATGAATGTATATAAATAAAGTAGATGTATATAATTCTAGAAGTTAGGTAAAAAATACTCCTTTCTACGTATCTGTAAATATTATGGATAAATTAATTGCACATTGTTGTCTAATTGATGGCGGACCAGGCCCTAATTTTATGTCTAATATCATCACATATGAGCTAGGTATTTCATGTACAAATGAAAAAACAAAGAGTATGCTATCTTAAAATAGTTAACATTAAGTTGGCATCGGTGAAATCAAGGATGTGACTTTAGTTTTGTGTGCTCACTTGGAGATAAGAACCACTTGTAATATTCAAGTGATTGATATGGCAGTTAGAAACTATTCCATCATTTTCGGAAGAGACTGAAAAACATTAATTGGTGGATACATTTCACAATATGGGACATACATGCCCCTTCCCACAAATGGAAAGAATATCATTGTTCTTTGGGAAGGATGATTCTCTCTCTACATAGAAAGTTTTCCACAACCACATATTAATTCCATGTTATCCACTACGCTGCTGAGGACCAACATATTAATTACATTGAAGAAGAAATTGGTGTATACTTGATTTTTTTAGATGAAGATAATGATTCTATTTCACAGCGTCCGGATCCTAAATATGGAATGCGGCACATGCATTTTGATGGTGCATGCCCAAGTGAGGGTAATGGAGCTGGCATAGTACTATATTCACCTGTATGTAAGATTCATATTTTTTTCTTACACATTGGAATTTGCATGTACTGACAATGTTACATAATTTGAAGCCATGGTTCTCGGAATTGAAAATGCTTTCAATCTTCGTTGTTATCATCTTTCTATTTTTCTAGATTATGAACTTATTGTAAATTTGGTTAGAATAATCTATACCCCCTCAAACAAATTTCTAAAAATGTATACACAGGCAGTTTGGAAAGTAATCTCCAATATTGTATCTTTCAACATCACTCATATCAAGAGAGATTTAAATTCTATGGCTGATAGTCTTACTACTATTGTAGCTAGTCCTACAAGACAATTATTTCTTGAGAGGCCTGATTGTACATTTATGTCCTTATATCTTCGTCATTTTCCTAATAATGTAGAATCATGGAAAGTTTTTCTTGATGATGAAAGTATATGTGCATTTTTTAAGAATGATCCATTAGAACGAAAATATATTATATCTCTAGAAGACAACAAATTCCCAAAGGGATTGACTCCCCTGGAAAGCTCATTCTCATTTAGTGATGTTGCGAATAAAAATGAAAAAGAAGAGGAGTCGTCAAAAATAAAAATTGGAAGTATCATTTCGATGAACATTGGAACTCAAGAAGACCCACATATTTCAAAGATAGAAGATCATTGTTTAGAAAAAAAATAGAAATTCATGGATATGTTCTGTGAATTTAAAGATGTATTTGCTTGGTGATATGAAGATTTACGTGGTTTTGATCCTGACATTATTCAACATTCAATTCCTATCAAGGAAGAAGAAAAAATGGTAAGGCAAAGACAAAAGGCCTATTAATCCTGCATTAGAAGCTACTATTATAAAGGAAGTTGAAAATCTTGTTAATGTCCATATTATCTTCCATGTAAAGTATTATAAATGGATATCTAACTTTGTCTTAGTGTGGAAAAATAATAGTGATATAAGATTATGTGTTGATTTCCATGCATTAAATAGGGCAAGTGTAAAAGATAATTTTCCTCTTCCTAACATGGAACTGATCTTACAACAAGTGGCATGATCATGAATGATGTCACTTCTTGATGGGATTTCAGGTTATAATCAGATTTGAGTCAAAAGAGTTGACAAGGATAAAACCACTTTCACAAAACGATGGGGTAACTTTGCTTATGAAATAATGTCTTTCGATTTAATTAATGCAGGTGCTACCTTTCAAAGAGTTATGCTAGTAGCCTTTGATGATATTATCGGTAAAATTATCCAAATCTGTATTGAGGATTTAACTGTCTATTCTAGAAAATGACAAGATCATTTTAATAATCTAAGACAAGTTTTCCTTCGATGTAGAAAATTTAGAATGTATTTGAATCCTACGAAATCCATTTTTGATGTCACTGTAGGTAATCTTCTCAATCATTTTATATTTGACTCAAGAATCAATATTGGTCCAAAGAGGGTTATTGCAATTCAAAACCTTCAAGTCCCATCTTCGAAAAAATAAATCCAATCTTTCATGGGTAAAATTACTTCTGTTAGAAGATTCATTCCCAATTTTTCTAGAATGGTAAACCCTATACATGATATGTTAAAGAAATATCAATTATTTTCTTGGAATGATGACACTAAAAATTCTTTTGTATAAATAAAAAAAGTAATTAGTTTTTCCCCTGTTTTAGCAAACTCCGTGGCGTCGACGATGTGACGACCGCATGCCACTCACTCCCAATTTCCTAATCAGTTCAAGTTCAACTCGCTCGAGGCATGACACCATTACTCTTAGTGCACCCTGCTCTGCCTTCACATCCTTTTGATGGACTAGCACCCTCGCTGGGCCTTTACTCTGCGTGTGCGGTTATTTATGGAACCTCACCAGCTACCTGGCCTATTTCAATTGTCTCCAATGAGTCCATATGGATCATTCTTTCCTGATTTTTCTTCTTAGAGCTCGACTTCCTACCCAGCCTTTCCCTGCTCTGCATTTGTCCTGCCCTTCTCTGTTCCTATCTCATTTTTGCTCTCCCACTATCCTAGAGATGCCCCGGCTACAAAGGAAGTCCAAAGGCCAACCAACTTGCCAGCCAAACCGACTCTGCCTGGTCCTGCATCCCCTGCCTGCTCCCTCCCTGTTATCCTCCTCCTCTTTGTCCACCTCGTCCTCCTCCCTGGCGCAGTCGAATCAAATTCCCGCATCTCTCCCACCCCTTCTTGCGTCCCTTGCCAACATAATGGAGGAGTTGGAATGCTCAAGGGCCTCACTGAACAACAACTCAGGACCTTTAGCCAATTTGACATCTTTTTCACACCCAGGCCCTTTGGCTCCTCCCAACTCTCTGGCCACCCAGTCACTTCAGGACCATCTTCATGATACCCAATTTCAGATGGATGGTCCAAAAGCCAGTCAAAAATCATGATGACAACCCCAATATCGAGCAGGTTCCAATGCTAACCGAGAATACGAGTGGAAAATAGGCCTTGCACTGGTGCAGAGCTTGGTATTCGACCTGCATCGGGACATGGACGACCTCCAGTTCTACCTACAGACCCTGGACAACAAAGCCTCTCAACTCCTGCAGTTGCTCTCTACGTTACAAGGTGCTCATATCCTCGCACCAGAGGCAACCCAATCAACAACAGCCCAAGCAACAACAACCTTGGCACCAGTGTTGCCAATAAAAATTTGGTCCACGCAGGCGTAGACTGCGAGGACTAGAGGCTTCCATCACGCCCGGAGGATGTCCAGAAGGAAGAGCACCTGCCATCAGAGACGGAGAACGCTATGCAACTGGACCACACACCAGTCCAGGAGGAGCCACCTCCTCCCGAGGACACGACATTTCGTGCCTTTTGCATGGCCGCATCGCTGCACTACAACCCATACCAGTGATATCTGTTGTTTTTGTTTGTTGTTTTGTCATGTGCATGCCGACCTTTCATGCATTTGTCGATGGTTATTATAATTAGGCTATCTACACTTTCCACAGTTCTAGCACCCACCCTTACGGGCCATAATTTTGAACTCTTTTTGCATCAGTGACAATCTACACTTAAGTTATGAAGTGGTTTGGATGGCTGAGTTGGTTTTCCCTCAAGGCAGCTCAATATTTACAGCTTGCAACCATGGAAATTCTCTGTACTCCTTCATTTTGATAGAATTTTATACAATCTTACTTATATATAAAAAATATTGAATAAAATTTAAAAAATTGCTTATACTATTCATTAACTAAGACATGTTATAACATTATATAAATTACTTTAAATCTCCATACAACGTTATAATATTCTATAAAT
>JZKD02S1248358.1:33303-47660 GCA_000966675.3 Picea glauca
TCTTCCCCTAGAGGGTTTCCCAGGATAAATGTTGTGTCTCTTGTGATTGTGTATTTCTCAGTGATCTTGGATTATGCTATTGTTATCTAATGAAATGCAAAAAACTATAATAATGTCTTAAACATTAACATTATTAACTATGTACTTCAATGCATAATGGTCAGTAAGAAACTTAAAATGAGAGCATATTAAATAGCGTCTAAATTTTTGCAATGCATAAATCATAGCTAGACCTTCCCTTTTAGTTGTTGTGTAGTTGTGTTCGGATTTAGAAAAAAATTTGCTAGAAAAGTAGATAGGGTGGTCCATATTCCCTTCTCATGGTTGCGCCAAAATGGCTCCGAGGGTGATACCTGATGCGTCCACATGTACATGGAATTCAATTTCCCAGTTGGGGTATATAAGAATGGGTGCAGTAATGAGTTTTTCCTTGCGGATATCAAACACCTTGTCACATTCAACTGTCCACCGAAATGCTTCAGACTTCTTCAGTAGTTTCTCTAGTGGTGCGGTGATACTTGCATATATTCTTACGAACCTACGGTAGTATCCTATATGCCCAAGCATTAAGCACAATTGTTTATCATTTGTAGGTGACAACATGTTCAGGATAAGCGTAAATTTAGCTGGGTCCACTAGGACTCCTTCCCAACAAACAATGTGGCCTAGAAGGTTTTCCTTCGATATGTAGAAAATACACTTCCTTAGGTTCATATATATTTGTAATTCACGACATCTATCAAACATCAACCTTAGTATCCCTACATGCTCCTTCAACAAACTATATACAGTCCAATCATCCATGTGAAATTATAGAAACTTGTGTATGAAGTCACAAAATGTTTTTATAACGATCTTGGAGAAGACTGTTGGGGAATTATTTAAGCCAAAAGGAATCACATTGTACATGAATGGCCCCCACTCAGTTATGAATGTGGTATTCTTCTTGTCTCCTTCTGAAATTCTGACTTGGTCATACCTTGAGAATCCATTTGTAAACGAATAAGCTACTTTCCCCACAACTTAATCTAACACCTCATAATTAAAGGGTGTCGGAAACGGATTGTGTAAACATGCAAAATTCAGACTCTTGTAGTCAACACAGACCCAAATGTCTTATGTAGACTTCTTGCTCTATATTACTATGGAGATAACCCACTTTACCTCTTTGATAGGAAAGATCATTGACGCGGAAAGCATTTTGTCCACTTCCTTCTTGACCTTATCTTTTACCTTGGGATTGAGACAATATGATCTGTGCTTCATGGGTTTTGAGTCAGGTTTTAGCTCGATCTTCATTTCCCCCATGGCTCCTTTTATGCCTTTTAGTTCTGAGAAGGTTTTTGGGAATAAGTCCTCATATTTCCAAAACAGGCTTTGGACTTCATTCATGGTTTTATCATCCGAGTAATATCCTATGTAAGTTATCTTAGGATGCTCTTCACTCCCTGTATTTACTTTCCACAATTTCAGGGGATGGTTATAGGAGCTACAGGTATGACTGGGTATAGTCTCCTGGATTTCTATAGTACCTTCAATTTCTTTGATACTTAGGTTTCTATGTTCTTCTAATTCATTGGATTCTTCCATGCCTTTATCAATTTTACAACAAGCTAAAGGTATTCCAATAGGGTTGTGGGCTAGATTGGACTGAAGAAACTGGACATGATCAGAACATACTACCGGGCTTGATCTTTGTTTACAAATTCCAGTAAATAGAATCTCTTGAATTCTCTGAAGGACTAAGTGAAGCTCAGGGGACTTACCAGTGAAGGATAAATATCTGCAAAACTAGTCTTTTAAGGTCTGCCAAGAGCTTGTTTGTATTTTGATCTCTTCATGTGTATACCAGGCTTTTGGGATCACACCTAGCGAGTGGAAAAATAGTTGAACCCATAGTCGAGAGGGTATTTTCAAAACTCACCATTGCTTTAAGAAGTTCTCAACATGCGCTCTAGGTTCAGACTTCCCATCAAATAGTTGTGTACCTTGAAAATCCATGCTCATGTCTTCTTTCAACTTATCGTTGTTGAGGAATTTGCATCGAATGGCTCTCTTTGCATCCTCCCACTATAGAATCAAGGCTTTGTGAATGGCCCACCATCTAGCCAAGGTATCCTTCAAGGCTATATCAAAAACTAAGATTCTTTGATTTGGCACAACTTTTCCTTCTATGTTGGTGAGAAATTTGTCCAAGTCTGAAGTACCATCATATGTTGGGTGATTCCTTATCTCGATTCCAATACATCTCGTTTCCTTGATACTTGCGCAGCATCTTGAGAATATTTCATATGAACCTTGCTACCAACTATCAAAATCCATTTTTGAGTCCTCATCGGATGACTGTATGCTCCTCCAACTTACAGATACATCTCCAGTGGGGTTAATATAATCTGACCTCGTCCTTGTTGTTATGGTGTATAATTGGTCAAGAACTTCTGACTCCATGTTATTATCCATTGGCTCAGTATATATTGGCCCCAAGTACGAATCTAAGGGCTGGACTACCTTTATTCCATCCGCCTAAAATGTCATGGTGTCCCTCTTTAAGTCAATGATAGCATAATATTCATATGTCCGGTCAATTCCTAATAAGGCAAGGTAAGGATCTTTGTCTCCCATGATTTCAATCACTTCAAAATCAGTTGTCATTTTAACTCCCGCAACATCTACCTCCACATTTTCTAGCCTCCTTGCTGGGAAAATGTAGTATTGGTTTGTTATTCTCAACTAGATGGGGGAATACACTAGTTGAGGTTTCCCTAGAGCCTCCCAAGTATTTTTGGGAAAGATATTGACATCCGATCCCAAGTCCAACATGACATCTTTAATCTCAAAGTCATGTAATTGGGATTCCAACCTAAATTATTTTCCAGTTCACACCTTCCTTCTTTGTATTCTCTATGTATTCTTCTCGGGGAGGTTGGCGGTTACAATGGTTTTTGGAGTTCCCTTATCTCCTAGGACTAGGTATAGGGTTTTCCACAACTTCTCAGTAAGTCGTTCATCTCCTAAGATCTCAGAGAATAATTGAAACCAGAGGTTAATTACATTCTAGGACTTCTCAGGGTGTCTTCTCGAGTTTATAGGATTCTTGGGCGCAAGTGGTGAGGCAGGGGCTTGATAAATCTTGGGTTCAAGGATGAATTTAGGAGTATTTTCCACTATTTTTGGAGTAGAGATACCTTTAAATATTTATATTTCATCTTTGAAAAACAACTTTTGTTTCAAAGGGTCATACATGTCATCCTTGGGGGCTGCTTTCTGAATCTTGGGCTGATTGTCTGCATCTACCCTAGTTTTTTCTCCTCCACGAGTGATGATGTTGATTTTGGGTATCTTCCCTTCAACTTCCCTCCTAAGTTTTGAGCCTATAAATTTAGCGCCTCTTTGACGAACCCAGTCCTCCCACTTGGTGATTAGGTCTGGGAAATCTTCAATTGCATGAACATTAGTTCTTCAGTGTGAACACCATGGTCGTCTCGGGTGAGGATAGTCTCTGGCCATGTGTCCTTGTTCATCAAAATTGTAAAATTGACCTGGTTGTCTAACTCCATTCCTCCCTCCTCTAAATCCACCTCTACCCCCACTCCTTGGGCCTCTTTTGAGTCCTCCGGGTGTTTTGTTTACTTTGAATGCAGTCTGATCTAGTCTATCGGAAAGTGCATCTAATGCTCTACACTATTTTGTAGTATGTGTTTTAGATGCATAGAATTCACAATGTATCATATTAGGCATAGGTGTATACTTGTGCAAGATGGGGCAGTGCCTTGGTGCATGCCCGTGAATCCGAATGATTTCATAGTACTCGATTGTCTGGGTTGTTTGGGTACTTGGAAAAGCATGGTATTGACCTGATGCTTGGAATGGTGGATCTGCAGATACTTGTGCAACTCCTCCCATTGATCTTGTAGGAAGGGCGGGGGGGAAATCAGGTTGTGTGGAGATCCCATTCACCTCATCTGGAAACACTCATTATCCAGATGCCCCTCTGTATAGCACCCTTTGCACCAAAATTGAGTTTGTCTTGGTATGGGTAGAGTTAATTCCTGGATCTTCTCTGTGAGAGCAGATATTTTTCCCTAGAGTTGCGACAGATTTGGTTCTACCAGAGGTCTGGTTACCCTCAAAATCCCTAGGTATCCTTCCATGGCTTCAATCTTCATTGATTGTTCCAAAGCATCTGTCAAGGTGGTTATCCTTTGTTGCGTCAGAGGGATTTGCGTCAAGGGTAGCAGCCCTTGGATGTACCATTCCCTTTGATGGTCTTCATGAATTGGATGTGATAATATCCCAATAGCGTCCTTAAAATTCTTACTATACTCCCATGTAGACTCACCCTCTCTTTGTTGAATCTCCCGCAACTCAGAGAGAGCTTGCTACTCTAACTGAGGTAGCTTGAATTTGGCGATGAATTTCTGACACACCTGGTCAAGGGTAAATTCTTGTCCCTACAACTCAGGCTCAATATCCTTCATGTACCACTTGAGGGTGTGACCCCTCAAAGTAATCTGGAATTCCACTAACTTGTTTGCATCCAGAGTCCCTCTGGACCTCCAGATCGCCTCGCATAGAAACCAGTGTTGTTCTACATCCTCGTCTCCTTTACCCCATAATTTTGGGTATCAGGTGATCCAGCCTCCCGTGTGTCCAACCATTCCAGTTCTTACTGTTCCTAGAAAAATGAATCCTAATGGATCTAGTTGCAATCTTCCAGAAGACCTAAATATCCTCCCACTCTTCACACTTGTGGATTTTGACAGATTGACTAAATTTGACGGAATAAAAATTGCATGAGTATGTGGTACGGAGATTACCAATGGTATAGAGGGAACTTGGGGGATAGGCGACTCGGGGCTAGTTCCATTGACTCATGGGCGAGTTTCTTTGATCTGGGGGGTCTCATTTTCTTGCTCTGGAGTAGCCTTCTCATCCTCATTTCCAACTCCTCCTGAGATCGGGGCCAAATCTTCTTTGTCTTTCGCAAGATACACACCTTC
The DNA here is from genome assembly GCA_000966675.3 of Picea glauca. NCBI lineage: Eukaryota > Viridiplantae > Streptophyta > Pinopsida > Pinales > Pinaceae > Picea > Picea glauca. The sequence goes on from JZKD02S1248358.1 coordinate 38,304, forward strand.
TTCATCTTCCCTTGCTTTTACACAGCCCTCTTCTCCTTCACCCACCTGGGGACTTCTTTCTCTCCATGATTTTATTTCCTACAATATTAAACTGGCTAGTATTTCTTGTCTTCACAAATTCCACAACCCTTCCATCTTGCTTTCATTTGTTTCTCCCGGTCCGATTTCTTTCCACAACACCTCATACTGCTTCGATGCTTTCTTTACATTTCCCCAACACCATTTTTCAAATATGGCATCTCTCATCAGGGCCCACTCACTTCTTGCGCTCTTATCTTTTCGATCCCCCATCTTTCAAAGAACCCGTTCCCCTTATTAGGTCATGAACCTACCCCAAGTTTTCCCCACCTCGAGCACAGGTGTTTAGGATGTCATCTCACTCGAGAGAACAATAAGCATCCCCTCTTCCATCAAGAAGAATTTGATCCACGTGGGAATTTCCCACAAAAGTCTTCCACGCACACCTTTCTTGAATATAGCTTCTACTCATGAACAAGATTGATGATTCTCCACTGCAAACTCAATGATATAACCCTCCATATTCATGTCAACCCAGAAATCCAATGCTCGAGTAATCTGGTGATCCAAATGATGGAGCTCTTCTAACTTCTTTGTATCTCAAGTATATATTTTATTGACACATTCTTTGAACTATGGAGCTTCCTATAGTCGAGCTACCCAATGGAAAAACTCTTCTAGGAATTTTACCCAGAAGATATCATATTGGTCGCTCGATATTTTCGAGTAGAAGATAGAATCCCTTGTAGTGTTCAAGTTCAAATTATGTAACTTCACTTCCTTCCATATGAATGCATCACACTTGGATTCCAAACACTGCCAAACATCAGATATGTGGATCTGATGAAGCATCCTCTTTACAGGTTCCCTTTAAAGCAAAGGTCCTAACAACGAAACCATTTTGTTGGCACAAGTTTGTCAGACCAGGGTCTTCTTCAGGTTACCAACAAAAGGGTACCAATGTAGTCTAGTGCGTTTTGACACTTTCATCTTCTCAGAAGGGAAGAAGTCTCACCCGAAGCGCGACTGAGACATGAGAATTAGGGAAGGGTAAGAAGAATGATGCATAATAGACATAACATAGTATCATTCCATGGAAACATAAATCATCATATACAAAGGTCTTATTTTAAATTGTATTCCCATCGATATTACATTATATCAGAGTCCTTACTCAAAATACATGCACATCTTATCTCAGACATATACAAATTCATGCCAACGAGAATCAATAAGTACATCTCAAGATAGTACAATACCAGATCATATTCTTTCCAGTCTCTTGCTCTCACTACCTCTACTGTAATATAAGAATATTTTTTCTTTACATTCCAAATCTAGCGTAAAACCAATTCTCACTACTCAACATAATTACAATCCTCTTCTTTTATTATGTTACAATCCTTTCTTGTTGATTGAGAATCTGTGAGATCTCTCCTCTTCTTGATTTTGTTTCAACTGCTCCTCCCAAAATTGATTGTATGTTGGCTTCTAACCATTTTTTGTTCCAACACCTTTATGTTGCACGCACTTTCGCTTAGCGTTCTTTTCCTTCCTCTGCTTGGTGTTCTGGTTCCATGGTAGCTTGCGCAACTTCTATTTCTCAAAACAAAGGGCCCAACAACATTTTGGGTTGGGTGAACTTTCCACATTGCAGGGGATATCCAATAAATCCTAATCCATTATTATCTCTTCCAAATTCTCTATGAAGGGGTCTCTCCAAAAAATCCTCCCTCTTTTCTCAACATTATTTCAGATGATATTTAAATCGTCTACAATAAAATAGTTGTTGGAGTAGTACAATTTTCTCATACTTAGAAGAGTGTTCTAGCACTCATTTGTCTCTATGGGATTATTGGGAGTATATACATTGAAAATTGCATAAAGAAAGTAATTGCATCTAGTGTTGGGTGTAGCATTGATATTCCATACTTACCTCCTGCTCATCCCATAGAGTGTAGAGGTTGTCGAAGGCTCCTCGAGTGTCAATGACGATGAGGTTTCTAGTGCAACAGAGTTTTTAATAGTTCTTTGAGACATCTTCATAGGTCATCTTGGTATCTTGAATGAGGAGTATGACAAGTTTCTCGATTTTGACTAGATCTTTGACAACCAAGGACTTGGGGTCACTTCCTAGGCCCCTACAATTCCAGGAGACCAAGAGCATTATTTCACGGGGTTGGAGTGGGTTCCCCCTTTATTTTCAACACTTCCACTTTATATTTTTATGTGTTTTGAGTTCGTTCCAACCATACCTCACAGTATTTTTTGTGATCCTAAGAGAATATATTTGTTTNAAAAAAATTTGCTAGAAAAGTAGATAGGGTGGTCCATATTCCCTTCTCATGGTTGCGCCAAAATGGCTCCGAGGGTGATACCTGATGCGTCCACATGTACATGGAATTCAATTTCCCAGTTGGGGTATATAAGAATGGGTGCAGTAATGAGTTTTTCCTTGCGGATATCAAACACCTTGTCACATTCAACTGTCCACCGAAATGCTTCAGACTTCTTCAGTAGTTTCTCTAGTGGTGCGGTGATACTTGCATATATTCTTACGAACCTACGGTAGTATCCTATATGCCCAAGCATTAAGCACAATTGTTTATCATTTGTAGGTGACAACATGTTCAGGATAAGCGTAAATTTAGCTGGGTCCACTAGGACTCCTTCCCAACAAACAATGTGGCCTAGAAGGTTTTCCTTCGATATGTAGAAAATACACTTCCTTAGGTTCATATATATTTGTAATTCACGACATCTATCAAACATCAACCTTAGTATCCCTACATGCTCCTTCAACAAACTATATACAGTCCAATCATCCATGTGAAATTATAGAAACTTGTGTATGAAGTCACAAAATGTTTTTATAACGATCTTGGAGAAGACTGTTGGGGAATTATTTAAGCCAAAAGGAATCACATTGTACATGAATGGCCCCCACTCAGTTATGAATGTGGTATTCTTCTTGTCTCCTTCTGAAATTCTGACTTGGTCATACCTTGAGAATCCATTTGTAAACGAATAAGCTACTTTCCTCGCAACTTAATCTAACACCTCATAATTAAAGGGTGTCGGAAACGGATTGTGTAAACATGCAAAATTCAGACTCTTGTAGTCAACACAGACCCAAATGTCTTATGTAGCCTTCTTGCTCTATATTACTATGGAGATAACGCACTCTACCTCTTTGATAGGAAAGATCATTGATGCGGTAAGCATTTTGTCCACTTCCTTCTTGACCTTATCTTTTACCTTGGGATTGAGACGATATGGTCTGTGCTTCATGGGTTTTGATTCAGGTTTTAGCTCGATCTTCATTTCCCCCATGGCTCCTTTTATGCCTTTTAGTTCTGAGAAGGTTTTTGGGAATAATTCCTCATACTTATGAAACAGGCTCTGGACTTCATTCATGGTTTTATCATCCGAGTAATATCCTATGTAAGCTATCTTAGGATGCTCTTCACTCCCTATATTTACTTTCCACAATTTCAGGGGATGGTTATAGGAGTTACAGGTATGACTGGGTATAGTCTCCTGGATTTCTCTAGTACCTTCAATTTCTTTGATACTTAGGTTTCTATGTTCTTCTAATTCATTGGATTCTTCAAGGCCTTTATCAATTTTACAACAAGCTAAAGGTATTCCAATAGGGTTGTGGGCTAGATTGGATTGAAGAAACTGGACATGATCAAAACATACTACTGGGCTTAATCTTTATTTACAAATGCCAATAAATAGAATCTCTTGAATTCTCTAAAGTACTAAGTGAAGCTCAGGGGACTTACCAGTGAAGGATAAATATCTGCAAAACTAGTCTTTTAAGGTCTGCCAAGAGCTTGTTTGTATTCTGGTCTCTTCATGTGTATACCAGGCTTTTGGGATCACACCTAGCGAGTGGAAAAATAGTTGAACCCATAGTCGAGAGGGTATTTTCAAAACTCACCATTGCTTTAAACAGTGCTCAACATGCGCTCTAGGTTCAGACTTCCCATCAAATAGTTGTGTACCTTGAAAATCCATGCTCATATCTTCTTTCAACTGATCGTTGTTGAGGAATTTGCATCGAATGGCTCTCTTTGCATCCTCCCAATATAGAATCAAGGCTTTGTGAATGGCCCACCATCTAGCCAAGGTATCCTTCAAGGCTATATCAAAAACTGAGATTCTTTGATTTGGCACAACTTTTCCTTCTATGTTGGTGAGAAATTTGTCCAAGTCTGAAGTACCATCATATGTTGGGTGATTCCTTATCTCGATTCCAATACATCTCGTTGCCTTGATACTTGCGCAACATCTTGAGAATATTTCGTATGAACCTTGCTACAAACTATCAAAATCCATTTCTGAGTCCTCATCGGATGACTGTATGCTCCTCCAACTTACAGATACATCTCCAGTGGGGTTAATATAATCCGACCTCATCCTTGTTGTTATGGTGTATAACTGGTCAAGAACTTCTGACTCCATGTTATTATCCATTGGCTCAGTATATATTGGCCCCAAGTACGAATCTAAGGGCTGGAATACCTTTATTCCATCCACCTAAAATGTCATGGTGTCCCTCTTTAAGTCAATGATAGCATAATATTCATATGTCCGGTCAATTCCTAATAAGGCAATGTAAGGATCTTTGTCTCCCATGATTTCAATCACTTCAAAATCAGTTGTCATTTTAACTCCTGCAACATCTACCTCCACATTTTCTAGCCTCCTTGCTGGGAAAATGTAGTATTGGTTTGCTATTCTCAACTAGATGGGGGAATACACTAGCTGAGGTTTCCCTAGAGCCTCCCAAGTATTTTTGGGAAAGATATTGACATCTGATCCCAAGTCCAACATGACATCTCTAATCTCAAAGTCATGTAATTGGGATTCCAACCTAAATTATTTTCCAGTTCGCACCTTCCTTCTTTGTATTCTCTATGTATTCTTCTTGGGGAGGTTGGCGGTTACAATGGTTTTTGGAGTTCCCTTATCTCCTAGGACTAGGTATAGGGTTTTCCGCAACTTCTCAGTAAGTCGTTCATCTCCTAGGATCTCAGAGAATAATTGAAACCAGAGATTAATTACATTCTAGGACTTCTCAGGGTGTCTTCTTGAGTTTATAGGATTCCTGGGCGCAGGTGGTGAGGCAGGGGCTTGAGAAATCTTGGGTTCAAGGATGAATTTAGGAGGATTTTCCACTATTTTTGGAGTAGAGATACCTTTAAATATTTATATTTCATATTTGAAAAAAAACTTTTGTTTCAAAGGGTCATACATGTCATCCTTGGGGGTTGCTTTCTGAATCTTGGGATGATTGTCTGCATCTGCCCTAGTTTTTTCTACTCCACGAGTGATGATGTTGATTTTGGGTATCTTCCCTTCAACTTCCCTCCTAAGTTTTGAGCCTATAAATTTAGCGCCTCTTTGACGAACCCAGTCCTCCCACTTGGTGATTAGGTCTGGGAAATCTTCAATTGCATGAACATTAGTTCTTCAGTGTGAACACCATGGTCGTCTCGGGTGAGGATAGTCTCTGGCCATGTGTCCTTGTTCATCAAAATTGTAAAATTGACCTGGTTGTCTAACTCCATTCCTCCCTCCTCTAAATCCACCTCTACCCCCACTCCTTGGGCCTCTTTTGAGTCCTCCGGGTGTTTTGTTTACTTTGAATGCAGTCTGATCTAGTCTATCGGAAAGTGCATCTAATGCTCTACACTATTTTGTAGTATGTGTTTTAGATGCATAGAATTCACAATGTATCATATTAGGCATAGGTGTATACTTGTGCAAGATGGGGCAGTGCCTTGGTGCATGCCCGTGAATCCGAATGATTTCATAGTACTCGATTGTCTGGGTTGTTTGGGTACTTGGAAAAGCATGGTATTGACCTGATGCTTGGAATGGTGGATCTGCAGATACTTGTGCAACTCCTCCCATTGATCTTGTAGGAAGGGCGGGGGGGAAATCAGGTTGTGTGGAGATCCCATTCACCTCATCTGGAAACACTCATTATCCAGATGCCCCTCTGTATAGCACCCTTTGCACCAAAATTGAGTTTGTCTTGGTATGGGTAGAGTTAATTCCTGGATCTTCTCTGTGAGAGCAGATATTTTTCCCTAGAGTTGCGACAGATTTGGTTCTACCAGAGGTCTGGTTACCCTCAAAATCCCTAGGTATCCTTCCATGGCTTCAATCTTCATTGATTGTTCCAAAGCATCTGTCAAGGTGGTTATCCTTTGTTGCGTCAGAGGGATTTGCGTCAAGGGTAGCAGCCCTTGGATGTACCATTCCCTTTGATGGTCTTCATGAATTGGATGTGATAATATCCCAATAGCGTCCTTAAAATTCTTACTATACTCCCATGTAGACTCACCCTCTCTTTGTTGAATCTCCCGCAACTCAGAGAGAGCTTGCTACTCTAACTGAGGTAGCTTGAATTTGGCGATGAATTTCTGACACACCTGGTCAAGGGTAAATTCTTGTCCCTACAACTCAGGCTCAATATCCTTCATGTACCACTTGAGGGTGTGACCCCTCAAAGTAATCTGGAATTCCACTAACTTGTTTGCATCCAGAGTCCCTCTGGACCTCCAGATCGCCTCGCATAGAAACCAGTGTTGTTCTACATCCTCGTCTCCTTTACCCCATAATTTTGGGTATCAGGTGATCCAGCCTCCCGTGTGTCCAACCATTCCAGTTCTTACTGTTCCTAGAAAAATGAATCCTAATGGATCTAGTTGCAATCTTCCAGAAGACCTAAATATCCTCCCACTCTTCACACTTGTGGATTTTGACAGATTGACTAAATTTGACGGAATAAAAATTGCATGAGTATGTGGTACGGAGATTACCAATGGTATAGAGGGAACTTGGGGGATAGGCGACTCGGGGCTAGTTCCATTGACTCATGGGCGAGTTTCTTTGATCTGGGGGGTCTCATTTTCTTGCTCTGGAGTAGCCTTCTCATCCTCATTTCCAACTCCTCCTGAGATCGGGGCCAAATCTTCTTTGTCTTTCGCAAGATACACACCTTCTTCATCTTCCCTTGCTTTTACACAGCCCTCTTCTCCTTCACCCACCTGGGGACTTCTTTCTCTCCATGATTTTATTTCCTACAATATTAAACTGGCTAGTATTTCTTGTCTTCACAAATTCCACAACCCTTCCATCTTGCTTTCATTTGTTTCTCCCGGTCCGATTTCTTTCCACAACACCTCATACTGCTTCGATGCTTTCTTTACATTTCCCCAACACCATTTTTCAAATATGGCATCTCTCATCAGGGCCCACTCACTTCTTGCGCTCTTATCTTTTCGATCCCCCATCTTTCAAAGAACCCGTTCCCCTTATTAGGTCATGAACCTACCCCAAGTTTTCCCCACCTCGAGCACAGGTGTTTAGGATGTCATCTCACTCGAGAGAACAATAAGCATCCCCTCTTCCATCAAGAAGAATTTGATCCACGTGGGAATTTCCCACAAAAGTCTTCCACGCACACCTTTCTTGAATATAGCTTCTACTCATGAACAAGATTGATGATTCTCCACTGCAAACTCAATGATATAACCCTCCATATTCATGTCAACCCAGAAATCCAATGCTCGAGTAATCTGGTGATCCAAATGATGGAGCTCTTCTAACTTCTTTGTATCTCAAGTATATATTTTATTGACACATTCTTTGAACTATGGAGCTTCCTATAGTCGAGCTACCCAATGGAAAAACTCTTCTAGGAATTTTACCCAGAAGATATCATATTGGTCGCTCGATATTTTCGAGTAGAAGATAGAATCCCTTGTAGTGTTCAAGTTCAAATTATGTAACTTCACTTCCTTCCATATGAATGCATCACACTTGGATTCCAAACACTGCCAAACATCAGATATGTGGATCTGATGAAGCATCCTCTTTACAGGTTCCCTTTAAAGCAAAGGTCCTAACAACGAAACCATTTTGTTGGCACAAGTTTGTCAGACCAGGGTCTTCTTCAGGTTACCAACAAAAGGGTACCAATGTAGTCTAGTGCGTTTTGACACTTTCATCTTCTCAGAAGGGAAGAAGTCTCACCCGAAGCGCGACTGAGACATGAGAATTAGGGAAGGGTAAGAAGAATGATGCATAATAGACATAACATAGTATCATTCCATGGAAACATAAATCATCATATACAAAGGTCTTATTTTAAATTGTATTCCCATCGATATTACATTATATCAGAGTCCTTACTCAAAATACATGCACATCTTATCTCAGACATATACAAATTCATGCCAACGAGAATCAATAAGTACATCTCAAGATAGTACAATACCAGATCATATTCTTTCCAGTCTCTTGCTCTCACTACCTCTACTGTAATATAAGAATATTTTTTCTTTACATTCCAAATCTAGCGTAAAACCAATTCTCACTACTCAACATAATTACAATCCTCTTCTTTTATTATGTTACAATCCTTTCTTGTTGATTGAGAATCTGTGAGATCTCTCCTCTTCTTGATTTTGTTTCAACTGCTCCTCCCAAAATTGATTGTATGTTGGCTTCTAACCATTTTTTGTTCCAACACCTTTATGTTGCACGCACTTTCGCTTAGCGTTCTTTTCCTTCCTCTGCTTGGTGTTCTGGTTCCATGGTAGCTTGCGCAACTTCTATTTCTCAAAACAAAGGGCCCAACAACATTTTGGGTTGGGTGAACTTTCCACATTGCAGGGGATATCCAATAAATCCTAATCCATTATTATCTCTTCCAAATTCTCTATGAAGGGGTCTCTCCAAAAAATCCTCCCTCTTTTCTCAACATTATTTCAGATGATATTTAAATCGTCTACAATAAAATAGTTGTTGGAGTAGTACAATTTTCTCATACTTAGAAGAGTGTTCTAGCACTCATTTGTCTCTATGGGATTATTGGGAGTATATACATTGAAAATTGCATAAAGAAAGTAATTGCATCTAGTGTTGGGTGTAGCATTGATATTCCATACTTACCTCCTGCTCATCCCATAGAGTGTAGAGGTTGTCGAAGGCTCCTCGAGTGTCAATGACGATGAGGTTTCTAGTGCAACAGAGTTTTTAATAGTTCTTTGAGACATCTTCATAGGTCATCTTGGTATCTTGAATGAGGAGTATGACAAGTTTCTCGATTTTGACTAGATCTTTGACAACCAAGGACTTGGGGTCACTTCCTAGGCCCCTACAATTCCAGGAGACCAAGAGCATTATTTCACGGGGTTGGAGTGGGTTCCCCCTTTATTTTCAACACTTCCACTTTATATTTTTATGTGTTTTGAGTTCGTTCCAACCATACCTCACAGTATTTTTTGTGATCCTAAGAGAATATATTTGTTT
>JZKD02S1248358.1:47670-70773 GCA_000966675.3 Picea glauca
TTTGGTCCACATAAGAACTTCTCCATCTATAAAGGAAACTCTGAAGCCTTTCTTTTCTAAAGTTGAAATGGAGAGTAGGTTCTTCTTCAAGCCTGGTACATATAGTACGTCCTTCCTTTTTAGTGAATTCCTCTGAATTTAGTTTATGGTTTGATTCTCCCACTCCCTTGATGGGATATTGGTAATCATCTCCAAGTGTCACTTTCTGAGAAAACTTCTTTTCTGAGATACAAGAGAGAATGTTTCTTTGTCCCGTCATGTGCTAGGATGCACCACTATCAATGAGCCAAATGTCCTCTCTGGGTGTTACAGATCATGAGAGGGTCGAGATCAAGACATGGTCTTTGATCTGCTCTCTTATCATCTTTGTGGGTGGATCTTCATCTTCGACTACATGGGCATGGATCCTCTTATGTTTTTTCTTGTATTCTTCTCATCAGGACGGACAAAACTTTGCAATGTGTCCCGTCTTGTCACAATGATAACATTGTACAAATGAGTAGTCCCTTTCCTTTCGTTGTCCTTTCTTTTGAAATCTCCTTGGATGAGATTATTTATGACTGAATTTGTTTGACTGTTGAGGCTCTTTATGAGTCTCCTTTTGGAAGTAGGGTTTCTTCCTTCCTCCTTTAGTGTGAGTAGCTAGGGATTGATCATCATCTCTTTCTAGTAACGCTTCACGCTTCATGATTCACTACTCTTGTTTCTTCTTGGATGCATTTTTCCCATAGACTATCAAACTTCAGTTTCTCCGTTCTGGCACATATCGTTTGGATGAATGCATCCCAAGGTCTTGTGAGACCATTTAGGGCCATCATTATGAGGTCTTCTTCGTCTATGGTATCTCCAATAGCTTCTAGTTGTTCTTTGAATTCTGAGATTCTAGAGAAGTATTCTTGAATTGTTTCTCCTTTCTGCATCCTTGTATTCTTCAGTTGAGTTCTTAGATTCATCTTCCGGTTTATGTTCTTTCCTTCATATAGTCTGGTCAAGGCATCAATCATTTCTTTCAGAGTCTTTTTAGATGACACATAAGTAATCAGGTGGTCTTTGATTGAATCTGCAATGATTCTTTTGGCCCTGATTGTGTCCTTTTGATGGTTTGCCTTTTCTGCAGCATCGGTGGGTTTCGATACTTCTTCTTTGACGGATCTTGCTAGGTCATTCTCTTCAAGAATGAGGCCAATCCTATACTTCAAGGCATGTAATTTTTCCACTCCTTCTAGCTTGTCAACAAGATTAACGCTTGCAGACAACTTTACTTGGAGCTAGGAAAATGACCGAAAAATGAAAGTGCTCAAAATCAAAATCTGAACTTACTAGGAGGTGTGCTTGGATGAGGCGAGTAGCCTGGTGTGTTTGGATACGAGAAAATACAACTTTTTCTCCTCCAAATTTGATCTACGGATTTATGGACTGGTGCTTTTGGTACCTCTGGTACTCTGGTACTTCTGGTACACTGGTTTTCTGGTACTTTGTGAAACTAGGGTTTCACTTTCTGGGAGATCCAGTCACTGAAAAGGTGTGCTGAGAGTGCCAAAGTAATCCTTAGGGGAGGGCGCACTTTTCGAGATGGTTTTGGGGCTGAAAATCTTCACCATCAAAAAGCCCTAATTTTCATGTACGACAACAGTGACATTTTTCACTCTTGTGAAAGATGCTTCCTTCAACTTGGCTTTGATTCCATGTTAATTTTTAAGCCATTATTATAGTTCTTTTCATTTCATTAGATAACAATAGCATAATCCAAGATCACTGAGAAATACATAATCACAAGAGACACAACATTTATCATGGGAAACCCTCTAGGAGAAGAAAACCCAACAAAACTTCCTTAATATAGATAGCCAATACAATGCCAAGAGATCTCTTAAACTAATGCAGAAGATCCTCTCCCATATATGCGCCACTCTCTCTCCTTCTTCTCTAACATCAGATCCAAAACTTGTCTCTCAATGAGCAAGTGAGTTGTGTGTCTAAGTGAGGCGCTAGCCTCCTTATTTATATTAGACTGGCATGTGTGAAGTGTCTCTTCACTGGTAGGCCAACTTCTCCAACTGGGTGGTTATAACCACCTTTAATATTTTCTGGGGCTTCTTTAATATCTGCTGGGGCTGACTTCTTATTCTGCCTATTATAATTATCATTTGACCAATCCACAAAAGGGTATTTGGTCCTATTACAATAGCCGACATGATCAATCCACAATGGGGATTGATCCAATGAATAATATATCAAATAATAATAAGAATACTCGTTGCAGTTACATTATTTCAACAAATAAGTCGATCCTTGAAGGAAGGATTTGCAGATGGCTCTTACTCTTTCAGGAGTTTTCATTTGAGGTAATTTTCAGGCCTAGAATATGTAATGTAGGTCCAAACTACCTATCCAGAAAGGAATCAGGGGAAAGTGGAGGAGAAATGGATGACCAACTCATCGATGTAGACCTGTTCCAGATTGAATCCATCCCAGAGTATCTTGAATACATTGCTACCTTCCTTAGCTCGGGGACCTACCCAAAAAATTATTCCACAACCCAGAAAATACACCTGGTGGTACAAGCAATAGACTACCAACTGATTGCGGGACAAATCTATAATATGGGACTAGATAAAATTCTCAGAAGGTGTGTCCTAACCCATGAGAGGAAAGATATCATGTGGGAATGACACAACGGAGTTGTGAGAGGACATGTTGGAGCGAAATCTACAACACAAAAGGTACTTCAAGCTGGTTTATGGTGTCCAACGTTATTCAAGGATGCTAAAGATTATGTTAGATCTTGCAACATTTTCCAACGAGTAGGGAAGCCATCACACAGAGATGAATTACCTCTTCAGCTAGTTAGAGCACTGTAGGCCTTTGAGAAGTGGGTTGTTGACTTTGTTGTACCTATTAATCCACTCACCACGCATTCAAAGGCCAAATATATCATCATTGCAACATAGTATCTCATGTGGTGGGATGAAAAATAGGGAGTTCAGGATTGTTCAACATATACTGCTGCTAGATTCATATTTGAGAACATTATTTCCTGTTTTGGATGTCCTAGTAGCCTGACTAGTGATCAAGGTATTCACTTCGATAGCAACACAATCACAACATTGATGACAAAATTCCTCATCCAACACCATAAGAACAATCCTTATCATCCACAAGCTAATGGATAATGGAGGCATTCAACAAGATTTTGGAAAGAGGAATGTTGAAGGTGTGTTGTGCAAACATGGAGGAATGGGATGATAGAGTTCCAACAGTCTTATGGGCTTATTGTTGGGAATGTGTTATATTCTTTGCATGACCAACTTTAGTGTTTGGTACGTTTCACTAGGCATGCAGGGGTTCAGGGGCAGTGCCCCTAGGAATTTTCTTTCCTCAGGAAACGTGTCGCATCTTTTCCTCATTTTTTGTGTCACCTTGATTTTCATGTCCATTGTTGGGCGGTTTTTCGGCACTTGGTTTTTTCCAATGGTTTTCTATTTCCAGTGAAGGAATTAGGGTTGTTGACTAATCTAGGTCACTGGGCTAGGGTTTTGGATGTCGCTATCTCCTAGATGTATATTTTATTGCAAACAATGTATCACTATGAATGCATANTTGAATTGTTTCTCCTTTCTGCATCCTTGTATTCTTCAGTTGAGTTCTTAGATTCATCTTCCGGTTTATGTTCTTTCCTTCATATAGTCTGGTCAAGGCATCAATCATTTCTTTCGGAGTCTTTTTATATGACACATAAGTAATCAGGTGGTCTTTGATTGAATCTGCAATGATTCTTTTGGCCATGATTGTGTCCTTTTGATGGTTTTCCTTTTCTGCAGCATCGGTGGGTTCCGATACTTCTTCTTTGACGAATCTTGCTAGGTCATTCTCTTCAAGAATGAGGCCAATCCTATACTTCCAAGCATGTAATTTTTCCACTCCTTCTATCTTGTCAACAAGATTAACGCTTGCAGACATCTTTACTTGGAGCTAGGAAAATGACCGAAAAATGAAAGTGCTCAAAATCAAAATCTGAACTTACTAGGAGGTGTGCTTGGCTGAGGCGAGTAGCCTGGTGTGTTTGGATACGAGAAAATACAACTTTTTCTCCTCCAAATTTGATCTGTGGATTTATGGACTGGTGCTTTTGGTACCTCTGGTACTCTGGTACTTCTGGTACACTATTTTTTTGGTACTTTGTGAAACTAGGGTTTCACTTTCTGGGAGATCTAGTCACTGAAAAGGTGTGCTGAGAGTGCCAAAGTAATCCTTAGGGGAGGGTGCACTTTTCGAGATGGTTTTGGGGCTGAAAAGCTTCACCATAAAAAATCCCTAATTTTCATGTACGACAACAGTGACGTTTTTCACTCTTGTGAAAGATGCTTCCTTCAATGTGGCTCTGATTCCATGTTAATGTTTAAGCCATTATTATAGTTCTTTTCATTTCATTAGATAACAATAGCATAATCCAGGATAACTAAGAAATACATAATCACAAGAGACACAACATTTATCATGGGAAACCCTCTAGGGGAAGAAAACCCAACAAAACTTCCTTAATATAGATAGCCAATACAATGCCAAGAGATCTCTTAAACTAATGCAGAAGATCCTCTCCCATATATGCGCCANTATTCTGCCTATTATAATTATCATTTGACCAATCCACAAAAGGGGATTTGGTCCTATTACAATAGCCGACATGATCAATCCACAATGGGGATTGATCCAATGAATAATATATCAACTAATAATAAGAATACTCTTTGCAGTTACATTATTTCAACAAATAAGTCGATCGTTGAAGGAAGGATTTGCAGATGGCTCTTACTCTTTCAAGAGTTTTCATTTGAGGTAATTGTCAGGCCTAGAATATGTAATGTAGGTCCAAACTACCTATCCAGAATGGAATCAGGGGAAAGTGGAGGAGAAATGGATGACCAACTCATCGATGCAGACCTGTTCCAGATTGAATCCATCCCAGAGTATCTTGAAGACATTGCTACCTTCCTTAGCTCGGGGACCTACCCAAAAAATTATTCCACAACCTAGAAAATACACCTGGTGGTACAAGCAATAGACTACCAACTGATTTCGGGACAAATCTATAATATGGGACTAGATAAAATTCTCAGAAGGTGTGTCCTAACCCATGAGAGGCAAGATATCATGTGGGAATGCCACAACGGAGTTGTGAGAGGACATGTTGGAGCGAAATCTACAACACAAAAGGTACTTCAAGATTGTTTATGGTGTCCAACGTTATTCAAGGATGCTAAAGATTATGTTAGATCTTGCAACATTTTCCAACGAGTAGGGAAGCCATCACACAGAGATGAATTACCTCTTCAGCCGGTTAGAGCACTGTAGGCCTTTGAGAAGTGGGTTGTTGACTTTGTTGGACCTATTAATCCAATCACCACGCATTCAAAGGCCAAATATATCATCATTGCAACATAGTATCTCATGTGGTGGGATGAAACATAGGGAGTTCAGGATTGTTCAACATATATTGCTGCTAGATTCATATTTGAGAACATTATTTCCTATTTTGGATGTCCTAGTAGCCTGACTAGTGATCAAGGTATTCACTTCGCCAACAACACAATCACAACACTGATGAAAAAATTCCTCATCCAACACCATAAGAATAGTCCTTATCATCCACAAGCTAATGGATAATGGAGGCATTCAACAAGATTTTGGAAAGAGGAATGTTGAAGGTGTGTTGTGCAAACATGGAGGAATGGGATGATAGAGTTCCAACAGTCTTATGGGCTTATTGTTGGGAATGTGTTATATTCTTTGCATGACCAACTTTAGTGTTTGGTACGTTTCACTAGGCATGCAGGGGTTCAGGGGCAGTGCCCCTAGGAATTTTCTTTCCTCAGGAAACGTGTCGCATCTTTTCCTCATTTTTTGTGTCACCTTGATTTTCATGTCCATTGTTGGGCGGTTTTTCGGCACTTGGTTTTTTCCAATGGTTTTCTATTTCCAGTGAAGGAATTAGGGTTGTTGACTAATCTAGGTCACTGGGCTAGGGTTTTGGATGTCGCTATCTCCTAGATGTATATTTTATTGCAAACAATGTATCACTATGAATGCATAGAGAATATGTTGGTTTTCCTGGTTTGGGTTTCCAGGGGAAAAATATCTGTGTAATGTGTGTATTTTACACTGTATATATATATATATATATATATATATATATAT
The DNA here is from genome assembly GCA_000966675.3 of Picea glauca. Taxonomy (NCBI): domain Eukaryota; kingdom Viridiplantae; phylum Streptophyta; class Pinopsida; order Pinales; family Pinaceae; genus Picea; species Picea glauca. The sequence goes on from JZKD02S1248358.1 coordinate 53,866, forward strand.
TATTGAAAATATGTTTGCAGTAAAATATTATACAAGGTTAAAATCAACATTTGGTATCAGAGGTTTTTTGGATTCAGGGGGACGACTTAGTGGTCAAGGGTTTGGATCGGGACTGTGATAAGCCTTGTTATAGTGGGAGATCTGTGGTATTTATTTTTTATGTGAAAATAAATGGTGAGCAGATCGAAAATGGAGATCAAGAAGTTTAATGGGTAATTTTTTGAGTTGTGGAAGCTCAAGATGGAAGATCTATTGGTGGACATAGATCAGTGGATCACGGTGGATCCAGGTACTGCACCTACAGGAACTTCAACAGATGACTGAAAAAAGTTGGATCAGAAGGCGAAGAGCACAATCCAACTGTGTCTCTCAGATTTAGTATTACTAAATGTGTCAGAGGAAACTACAACCAAAGATTTATGGGATAAGTTGGGGAAGTTGTATCCGTATAAGTCCCTAGTAAATAAACTATTCCTGAGAAAGAATCTATATAACCTGATGATGAGAGATGGAGACTTAGTGGAAAATCATTTGAATGCCTTCAATACTATGGTAAGTCAGTTAGTATTCGTTGAGATTAAAATTTTAGATGAAGATAAGTGTATCAGTTTACTGTGTTCTTTACCAAACTCGTGGGATAGTCATGTTGTGGCCATTGGTAGTAATACAACTTCCTTGAAGTTTGTTGAAGTGTATAATCCTTGTTGTTAGAGGAGATGAGATGGAAGAAAATGGAATGACATAGCACAGATGGATTATTTTCAAGAGGACGCTCTCAGGAAAGAAATATATCTAAGTCCTCAAGTGGGAGATCTAAGTCTAAGGGAAGATCTAAGTCTCCTAGAAAGTTTTTAAGGGTATGCTAGAGATGTGGAAAACAAAGGCACTACAAGAAGCAGTGTAGATACACATTTGAGAAAAATAAGGGATCTGAATAATCTCCTTCTACAAAAAGAAAATACCTCCAAGGAAGATGGAGGGGATGTGTACTTGGATTCGTCAAGCACACATGCAGATCATGAGGCATGGTTGGTTGAATTAGGTGCATCCTTTCATATGACTCCCCACAGGGAGTGGTTTTGTGAATATGAAAGGTATGATGGAAGTAATTTTTTCCTAGGTGATGACTTGACAACCAAAATCATAGGTCGAGGAAAAGTCAAGTTGAGACTCATAGATGGAAGGATTAGAACAATAATTTGTATTTTTCACATCCCATGATTGTCTATAAATTTTATTTATGTAAGCAAAATGGACGATGCAGGGGTAAAAACAATATTTGAAAAGGAAACCTACATGATGGTTCGAGGAGCAATGGTGATGTTAAAGAAAGTTTGGTTTGGAACTCTGTATAATATGCAAGGAGGCACTATTAGTGATGGGTGTAATAGTTCGATTGTTCCTAATATTGGAGTTGAATAAGAAAGAACTCCTACAGTCTCTAGAGAAAAGGTTATGTTGTGGCATCAAATACTGGGGCATATCGAAGAGAAGGGTCTTCGACTAATACACGGTAAAGGTATGTCTATCTGCTCTCTAGATTTTGATTTCTGTGAACATTTTGTATATGGGAAGCATAATCGGGTAAGATTCCCCTCTGGTGCAATGAGGACGGAAGGAATTTTATAGCTAGTTCATAGTGATGTGTTTGGACCTGTGTCGGTTCCATCATTGGGAAAATCTTTGTACTATGTTTCATTTATAGATGAATATTCAAGGAATACTTAGATATATTTCCTCAGGAAGAAATCTGAAGTCTTTGACAGGTTTAAAGAGTTTAAATCTCTTGTTGAGAATCAAAGAGAGAAAAGAATTAAGGTGTTGAGGACATATAATGGCAGAGAGTTCTGTGAAAAATGAATTTGAAGAATTCTGTAAGAAGTGTGGTATAGCAAGGCATAAGTATAATCCATATACACCTCAACATAATGGAGTTTCATAAAGGATGAACAAGATGTTGATGGAAAAATCAAGGTGCATGCTCAGTGGTGCCAAGTTAGGGAAAGAATTATGGGTAGAGGCAATGGGTACTACATGTTACCTGGTCAACAGATCACCCTCATTAGCGATGGATGACAAGACTCCACAATAAGTATGGACTGGTAAGAAACCTTATCTCACACATCTCAAGGTATTTGGCTATGAGGCTTATGTACATGTTCGGAAGAAAAAAATGAGTAAACTAGATAAGAAGGATGAAAAGTGTATCTTTATTGGGTATAAATATGGTCTCAAAGGTTATAATCTTTATAACCCAAAAAATAAAAGGTAGTGTATAGCCGAGATGTGGTATTTAGAGAAATGAAGGATGTTGTTAAACAAGATGTCCTACCAAGTAAGGAAGAACCAGATAAAATAGAGTTTGATTTAAAGGATGATGAATCAAAATCTACAGAAGAACACGAATTAGAAGAAGAAGATCCTCATACTCCAATATTGAGGAGATCAGTTCCAGAAAGAAGGCTACTAGAAAGGTATACTCCATCTAATTTTCGTTCAATTTTTTCTTTGTCTATTATTGATGATGATCCTAGAACTATCAGGGAGGCAGTGGATTTAGAGGATGGAAAGCTCTTGAAAAAGGCCATGGATGAAGAAATGACAGCCTTGGATAAGATTGAGGCTTGGGATCTAGTGGAGTCATCGATTGGAAGAAATCCCATTGGCACAAAATGGGTATTTAAAAAGAAACTGAATGCAGAAGGCAAAGTGGAGAAACACAAAGCTCAGTTAGTAGCAAAGGGTTATTCCCAGGTTGAGATAATTGATTTTGGTGAGATTTTTTCTCCTGTTTCCAAGTTAAATTCTATAAGATTTATCTTATCCATTGTTGTTGCATTTGATTTTTAAGTAGAACAGATGGATGTGAAGACAACATTCCTACATGGGGATCTGGAAGAAGAAATCTATATGAAGCAACCATAAGGCTTTGTTGTGAAGGGAAGCTGAAAAAGTCCCTGTATGGTTTAAAACAATGACCAAGGATGTGGTATCAAAANAGATCAGTGGATCACGGTGGATCCAGGTACTGCACCTACAGGAACTTCAACAGATGACTGAAAAAAGTTGGATCAGAAGGCGAAGAGCACAATCCAACTGTGTCTCTCAGATTTAGTATTACTAAATGTGTCAGAGGAAACTACAACCAAAGATTTATGGGATAAGTTGGGGAAGTTGTATCCGTATAAGTCCCTAGTAAATAAACTATTCCTGAGAAAGAATCTATATAACCTGATGATGAGAGATGGAGACTTAGTGGAAAATCATTTGAATGCCTTCAATACTATGGTAAGTCAGTTAGTATTCGTTGAGATTAAAATTTTAGATGAAGATAAGTGTATCAGTTTACTGTGTTCTTTACCAAACTCGTGGGATAGTCATGTTGTGGCCATTGGTAGTAATACAACTTCCTTGAAGTTTGTTGAAGTGTATAATCCTTGTTGTTAGAGGAGATGAGATGGAAGAAAATGGAATGACATAGCACAGATGGATTATTTTCAAGAGGACGCTCTCAGGAAAGAAATATATCTAAGTCCTCAAGTGGGAGATCTAAGTCTAAGGGAAGATCTAAGTCTCCTAGAAAGTTTTTAAGGGTATGCTAGAGATGTGGAAAACAAAGGCACTACAAGAAGCAGTGTAGATACACATTTGAGAAAAATAAGGGATCTGAATAATCTCCTTCTACAAAAAGAAAATACCTCCAAGGAAGATGGAGGGGATGTGTACTTGGATTCGTCAAGCACACATGCAGATCATGAGGCATGGTTGGTTGAATTAGGTGCATCCTTTCATATGACTCCCCACAGGGAGTGGTTTTGTGAATATGAAAGGTATGATGGAAGTAATTTTTTCCTAGGTGATGACTTGACAACCAAAATCATAGGTCGAGGAAAAGTCAAGTTGAGACTCATAGATGGAAGGATTAGAACAATAATTTGTATTTTTCACATCCCATGATTGTCTATAAATTTTATTTATGTAAGCAAAATGGACGATGCAGGGGTAAAAACAATATTTGAAAAGGAAACCTACATGATGGTTCGAGGAGCAATGGTGATGTTAAAGAAAGTTTGGTTTGGAAATATGTATAAGATGCAAGGAGGCACTATTAGTGATGGGTGTAATAGTTCCATTGTTCCTAATATTGGAGTTGAAGAAGAAATAACTCCTACAGTCTCTAGAGAAAAGGTTATGTTGTGGCATCAAATACTGGGGCATATCGAAGAGAAGGGTCTTCGACTACTACACGGTAAAGGTATGTCTATCTGCTCTCTAGATTTTGATTTCTGTGAACATTTTGTATATGGGAAGCATAATCGGGTAAGATTCCCCTCTGGTGCAATGAGGGCAGAAGGAATTTTATAGCTAGTTCATAGTGATGTGTTTGGACCTGTGTCGGTTCCATCATTGGGAAAATCTTTGTACTATGTTTCATTTATAGATGAATTTTCAAGGAATACTTAGATATATTTCCTCAGGAAGAAATCTGAAGTCTTTGACAGGTTTAAAGAGTTTAAATCTCTTGTTGAGAATCAAAGAGAGAAAATAATTAAGGTGTTGAGGACATATAATGGCAGAGAGTTCTGCGAAAAATGAATTTGAAGAATTCTGTAAGAAGTGTGGTATAGCAAGGCATAAGTATAATCCATATACACCTCAACATAATGGAGTTTCATAAAGGATGAACAAGATGTTGATGGAAAAATCAAGGTGCATGCTCAGTGGTGCCAAGTTAGGGAAAGAATTATGGGTAGAGGCAATGGGTACTACATGTTACCTGGTCAACAGATCACCCTCATTAGCGATGGATGACAAGACTCCACAATAAGTATGGACTGGTAAGAAACCTTATCTCACACATCTCAAGGTATTTGGCTATGAGGCTTATGTACATGTTCGGAAGAAAAAAATGAGTAAACTAGATAAGAAGGATGAAAAGTGTATCTTTATTGGGTATAAATATGGTCTCAAAGGTTATAATCTTTATAACCCAAAAAATAAAAGGTAGTGTATAGCCGAGATGTGGTATTTAGAGAAATGAAGGATGTTGTTAAACAAGATGTCCTACCAAGTAAGGAAGAACCAGATAAAATAGAGTTTGATTTAAAGGATGATGAATCAAAATCTACAGAAGAACACGAATTAGAAGAAGAAGATCCTCATACTCCAATATTGAGGAGATCAGTTCCAGAAAGAAGGCTACTAGAAAGGTATACTCCATCTAATTTTCGTTCAATTTTTTCTTTGTCTATTATTGATGATGATCCTAGAACTATCAGGGAGGCAGTGGATTTAGAGGATGGAAAGCTCTTGAAAAAGGCCATGGATGAAGAAATGACAGCCTTGGATAAGATTGAGGCTTGGGATCTAGTGGAGTCATCGATTGGAAGAAATCCCATTGGCACAAAATGGGTATTTAAAAAGAAACTGAATGCAGAAGGCAAAGTGGAGAAACACAAAGCTCAGTTAGTAGCAAAGGGTTATTCCCAGGTTGAGATAATTGATTTTGGTGAGATTTTTTCTCCTGTTTCCAAGTTAAATTCTATAAGATTTATCTTATCCATTGTTGTTGCATTTGATTTTTAAGTAGAACAGATGGATGTGAAGACAACATTCCTACATGGGGATCTGGAAGAAGAAATCTATATGAAGCAACCATAAGGCTTTGTTGTGAAGGGAAGCTGAAAAAGTCCCTGTATGGTTTAAAACAATGACCAAGGATGTGGTATCAAAATTTTTATACTTATATGCTGGGACTTGGCTTCACAAGAAGCAAAGAGGATCATTGTGTGTATTTTAAATTAATTGGTGATCATTTGATTTATTTGGTCTTGTATGTGGATGACATGTTGCTGATAGGAAACAACAAGGAGATTATCCATAATGTGAAAACTCAGTTGTCCTCTAAATTTGACACAAAGGATCTCGATGCTTCAAATTTCTTTTTGGGCATGGAAATTAAAAGAGAACACAAAAAGAGGAAACTCTGGTTAAATTAGAGAAAATATGTCAAGACAATATTGCAAAGGTTTAATATGCAAGAATGCAAACCAATCAAGGTCCCTATTCATGTTGGTGTAAAGGTATTTGTGGATCAATGTCCCAAGACACATGAAGAGGAGGAGGACATGTCTTGTGTTCCATATGCGAGTGCAGTTGGCAGTTTGATGTATGCAATTTTCTGTACTAGACGGGACATTTCACATGCAGTGGGAGTTTTGAGCATGTATATGTCAAAACCAGGGAAGGAACATTGGACATCAGTAAAAAGGGTTTTCAGATATTTGCGTGGCACTGCTAGATATGGATTGTGATACCGAGGAATACCAATATTTGACAGAGTGTTGGACATACATGGATTTGTGGATGTATATTGGGATGGAGATATAGATCGTAGGAGATCTAAAAGTGCACATGTGTTTAACATGTTTGGAGGAGAAATCCGTTGGATGAGCAAAAGATGGGATGTAGTGGCACTTTCAAATACAGAAGTTGAATACATGGCATACACTCATGAAAATAAGGATGCAATATGGTTACAAAGATTATGTTCAGGTATTGGGTTGGTACAACAAGTTGTAAGGATAGATTGTGATAGTCAGAGTGCAATTTTTCTGGCGAAGAACCCGACTTATTATTCAAAGACAAAGCATATTGATATTCAATATCACTTTGTGAAAGACATGGTTGAAGAAAAGAAAGTGTTACTGATGAAGGTGGACACTTTGAAAAATGTTGCAGATTCATTAACAAAATGTGTGAGCATTGAGAAATTCTCTTAGTGTAGAGAATCCATGGGCATTGTTGCCTTGGATGGTTGACTATGTAACCTTGTAATCCCCTGTATGAAAAGAAAACAACACGTGGGAGAATGTTGGGTATGTGTTATATTATTTACATGAATATCTTCAATGTGTGCTATGTTGCGCNGAAAAATGAATTTGAAGAATTCTGTAAGAAGTGTGGTATAGCAAGGCATAAGTATAATCCATATACACCTCAACATAATGGAGTTTCATAAAGGATGAACAAGATGTTGATGGAAAAATCAAGGTGCATGCTCAGTGGTGCCAAGTTAGGGAAAGAATTATGGGTAGAGGCAATGGGTACTACATGTTACCTGGTCAACAGATCACCCTCATTAGCGATGGATGACAAGACTCCACAATAAGTATGGACTGGTAAGAAACCTTATCTCACACATCTCAAGGTATTTGGCTATGAGGCTTATGTACATGTTCGGAAGAAAAAAATGAGTAAACTAGATAAGAAGGATGAAAAGTGTATCTTTATTGGGTATAAATATGGTCTCAAAGGTTATAATCTTTATAACCCAAAAAATAAAAGGTAGTGTATAGCCGAGATGTGGTATTTAGAGAAATGAAGGATGTTGTTAAACAAGATGTCCTACCAAGTAAGGAAGAACCAGATAAAATAGAGTTTGATTTAAAGGATGATGAATCAAAATCTACAGAAGAACACGAATTAGAAGAAGAAGATCCTCATACTCCAATATTGAGGAGATCAGTTCCAGAAAGAAGGCTACTAGAAAGGTATACTCCATCTAATTTTCGTTCAATTTTTTCTTTGTCTATTATTGATGATGATCCTAGAACTATCAGGGAGGCAGTGGATTTAGAGGATGGAAAGCTCTTGAAAAAGGCCATGGATGAAGAAATGACAGCCTTGGATAAGATTGAGGCTTGGGATCTAGTGGAGTCATCGATTGGAAGAAATCCCATTGGCACAAAATGGGTATTTAAAAAGAAACTGAATGCAGAAGGCAAAGTGGAGAAACACAAAGCTCAGTTAGTAGCAAAGGGTTATTCCCAGGTTGAGATAATTGATTTTGGTGAGATTTTTTCTCCTGTTTCCAAGTTAAATTCTATAAGATTTATCTTATCCATTGTTGTTGCATTTGATTTTTAAGTAGAACAGATGGATGTGAAGACAACATTCCTACATGGGGATCTGGAAGAAGAAATCTATATGAAGCAACCATAAGGCTTTGTTGTGAAGGGAAGCTGAAAAAGTCCCTGTATGGTTTAAAACAATGACCAAGGATGTGGTATCAAAAATTTTATACTTATATGCTGGGACTTGGCTTCACAAGAAGCAAAGAGGATCATTGTGTGTATTTTAAATTAATTGGTGATCATTTGATTTATTTGGTCTTGTATGTGGATGACATGTTGCTGATAGGAAACAAAAAGGAGATTATCCATAATGTGAAAACTCAGTTGTCCTCTAAATTTGACACAAAGGATCTCGATGCTACAAATTTCTTTTTGGGCATGGAAATTAAAAGAGAACACAAAAAGAGGAAACTCTGGTTAAATTAGAGAAAATATATCAAGACAATATTGCAGAGGTTTAATATGCAAGAATGTAAACTAGTCAAGGTCCCTATTCATGTTGGTGTAAAGGTATTTGTGGATCAATGTCCCAAGACACATGAAGAGGAGGAGGACATGTCTTGTGTTCCATATGCAAGTGCAGTTGGCAGTTTGATGTATGCAATTGTCTGTACTAGATCGGACATTTCACATGCAGTGGGAGTTTTGAGCATGTATATGTCAAAACCAGGGAAGGAACATTGGACATCAGTAAAAAGGGTTTTCAGATATTTGCGTGGCACTGCTAGCTATGGATTGTGATACCGAGGAATACCAATATTTGACAGAGTGTTGGACATACATGGATTTGTGGATGTATATTGGGATGGAGATACAGATCGTAGGAGATCTACAAGTGCATATGTGTTTAACATGTTTGGAGGAGCAATTAGTTGGATGAGCAAAAGATGGGATGTAGTGGCACTTTCAAATACAGAAGCTGAATACATGAATCCACTCATGAAAGTAAGGATGAAATATGGTTACAAAGATTATGTTCAGGTATTGGGTTGGTACAACAAGTTGTAAGGATAGATTGTGACAGTCAGAGTGCAATTTTCTGGCGAAGAACCCGACTTATTATTCAAAGACAAAGCATATTGATATTCAATATCACTTTTTGAAAGACATGGTTGAAGAAAAGAAAGTGTTACTGATGAAGGTGGACACTTTGAAAAATGTTGCAGATTCATTAACAAAATCTGTGAGCATTGAGAAATTCTCTTAGTGTAGAGAATCCATGGGCATTGTTGCCTTGGATTATTGACTATGTAACCTTGTAATCCCCTGTATGAAAAGAAAACAACACGTGGGAGAATGTTGGGTATGTGTTATATTATTTACATGAATAGCTTCAATGTGTGCTATGTTGCGCTAGGCATGCAGTGGGGGGGGGGAGTGTTTGAGATTTTTTTTTCCTCAGGAAATGTGTCGCTTTTTTGCCTTGTTTTTTGTGTCGCCTTGATTTTTATGTCCATTGTTGGGAGGTTTTTCTGCACATGGTTTTCCATTTCCGGTTAAGAAATTAGGGTTGTTGACTAATCCAGGTCATTGGGTTAGGGTTTTAGATGCCATTGGCTCCTATATGTATATTGTATTGTAAACAATGTATCACTATGAATGAATATAGAATATGTTGGTTTTCTCGGTTTGGGTTTCCATGGGGAAAAATATCCGTGTAATGTGTGCATTTTCCATTGTATATTTTTCATTCTTTTATTGAAAATTTGTTTGTAGTAAAATATTGTATAAGGTTAAAATCTACACTTATAGGAATACCAAAAAAAAATTGCACAAGTATACCCCATTTCATTTGCTTTACGGTAAGGAAGTTGTTGTACCTATAGAGTTTATCACCCCTAGTATCTATATAATACATGCTACACATATGAAAGATGACGAATTAGTTGCACAAAGGATTGCAGACTTGAAAGAAATTGAGGAAGCAAGATTCTTATCTGATTTTCATCAGTCAGTGGAAAAACCTAGGCAAAAAGCCTTGCATGATAGACATATTAAGTCAAATAGGTTTGCACAAGGGGATAAGGTACTCCTCTATGAAAACAGAAACATCCAATCAAGTTGCACATGCATTGGTTAGGTCCATTCCTAGTCGTTGAAATTTGAAAATCTGGTGCAGTCAAGCTAGCGAAAATGGATGGTATCCTTTGACCATGTTGGGTGAATGGTGGATGTCTGAATCCCTACATTTCCCACACTTAATAGAGGGACTGTTGTTCTAGTCCATGGGAGCTTGTACAGTAGTTAGAATTTTCTTTTCTGTTGTAATATTTTTAGTAGATGTAACAACGTCAGAGTGTGCTTAGTGGCACGTCCCCAACAGTGTCCCTATTCCCCAATTAAGTGTGTTTACCAATGCTTAATATATAAGATGTCGATAATAGTGGGAGGACGAAGCTCAGTCTTTAAATAAGAAATCCCATTTGAGCCCTATGATCCCAGAATCAAGGTGTTGGGCGATGTCAAAGGGAAGGTCGAGCAAGCGAAATTCCTCAACCTTGATCTGACAGATGCGACGTTATTCCCATAGATGAATATCGATGTGTTCTGAGAGATGGGTTCTGAGCCGATAGGGGAAGTGAAATTTGTCCCAAAGATGGACTTTATTAACTTGTTCAACTCAACTATCATGTACCTCAAGGATTTAACAGTGTGTTGAGGGGTCCTAAATCCCTTTAACTCAACAATAGGAACCAAACCCACCACTGAGGCCCAATTAGACTCTACAATGTTTAATGGTGGAATGGTTCTCTAGATATTGTGATCCGACCAATTAATCAACGGGCTTTACGTAGTGATTGACATGATGTCTTCTTGTGAAAGCTCCTCCTTCAATTTGAACATTCTCTTTTTTTGTATTTTATCTTATAGGTGGGACCAGTACAAGATAAATGCTAGTATAAACTAGTTGGGTGACAAAAGGGGAATGCTTAACTACTAAAGAAGGTTGAGCTTGGGATAACCCTCGTGCTCAAGCATGCAGACAATAATTCTTACACCGATGACAAGCCCAATACTAATACATCAACATGCTATAATTTCGATTATTGATTGAGATGCAATTTATCAGAAGAGAACATACATGTAATAAAAGGGAAGGCTTTGAGTTGGAGCATCAGGAGCTGGGGAAGATACTTTCTTAGACTCCTTTTCCTCTGTAATCTATACCAGAGTCACCAGGGAAACCTCTGAAATCTCCTCATCATCATAGATAGTTATTAAGTCATGTAAGGGGTTTGGTGCACTTGTTCTCCTTGTTGTCCTTGCTATCTCAAGCTGAGTCGAAACGTCCCCTAGTGATCTGGCCTATGGCATTGAAACTTCAGGGTTATCTAACCCGGTGATCTCTTCAATTTGTATTGGCTATGGGTCACTTGGACCTACCCAAATTCCATTTGGGTTATCGATAGGAACCCTTGTCATCTCTACAAGGTCCGATTTGTTCTACAGCTAATCAATTACTCTCTATGCCTATTCCATTAGGAGAAATCCCCTTGCCTGTGCCTCTGGTGTAAAAAACAATCCCCGACTCTGTACCTCTATTGTCTCTGCTGCTCTAATTTCTTCCCTGGATCTGAGGGCCTCTTGAGCTGATTTCTCTATTGTTGCCACCTATTTATCCATGCTCATGGCCTTGAACCTGGTCATTTTCGGGTTGGACATCCTTTGCACCAGCTCATCCCAGTCCTGGGCATTCTCTGCGAAGACTTCATCCTCGAACTTATCATGAGCATATGGCCAGCAGGATGACACCTATGAAGCATGTTGCAGGACCAGGCCCTTTGGATCATGCTTACAGAATCGACTTGTCAGGAACCTGGATTCGAGTTGGCTTAGCCCTTCTTGTTTGTCTTGAGCGATAGCCTTTACCAAATAGAAACCTACATGGAAACCGTAGGGTATGAAATACCATTTCTTGTCTTTGACCATGGTGGCGTTGTAGCCCTGCAAGATGGTCTGATAACATATTTCTCCTACGATGAGCCAGTCTAGGACATGAGATGGTAGGATATGTGGTGCTCCAGTGGCCCCGAACATCCTGATGTAGGTGGTACACTCGTCCAAATACCAATGGCCTAACTTGGATATCATTTTCTTGGCTGCCGCCGATAGCCTTGGGAATTCCTTCTTAAAAAGAATAAAATAAATTCGGGCGATGAATTCATCGTAGATGAGGGAGTAAGATTTCTTATACCTATTTTACCACAACATGCTGAAGTAGAAGTGGAATGGGAGCTCCGCAACATGTCATCTTAGATTCATGCTAACGAATATGTTCCTAGCGCACATGACATCGATCAGGTATGAGGCCATCTAAAAGTTGGTTCTTCTCCTTCCTTTGACATTTGAGCCTGCTGCACACATGTGCTTAGTTGCTTGGAGATTATTTCTCCCCAGTTGAAGCTACACCCGACGATTGCAACTGTGTATGCCAAAGGCATCCATGCTTTCGAATACTTGGAGCAATATTTCTCTCTGTATAACCAACAGATGAGAGCCATCAAATAGATGTATGACTCCCTTAGGTTGATTGTTCTGTACCATCCATTTCTTCGATTGGTGAATTCATTATCTTCCCTCCACCATGAGGCCATTAATCAACTGGTGTAATGGAATTCATATAAATTCACCACAAAGTTCATGTTGAGCCGCTCCTCCGGGTCCATGAGCTTGTAGTATTTATGGACCTCTGTCGAGAGAAAAAATCCAACGTACCTGCCATTCTCATTGTTAATCAAACATTTATGCCCATCCGTATGGTCGATGAGCCACTTGAGGACCTCTATGCTGGGGAAAATGGGGGTTCTTCTCGCCACCATGTGTAAATATGACCGTCGAATGTTGGGGAACATATGGTCATTGAGCACCCTTACGTTCGGGTCGCTGTGTGGGATATACTCTGGCTATTCTTCTCTGCTAATTCCGTTGAAGAGATCCCCCCACTGTGGGAGAACTACCTTGGATTTGGTGATTTCCTCTGTATCGTGAAAGGTCGGAGGTTGGATGAAAACCTTCTTTGTTGTTGTCTTGACGATAGGCTCTATCCTAGGGATGTACTCCAATTGCCTCACAATCCCTGGAGAAGAAACTTCACCTATCTCTAGTTCTTTTAGCTTTGGTGCTCTTGATGAGAATTTGGTGGTTGGTTTTCTCGATGACATTGTTCTTGCAACTTAAGCAGAGTTTTAAAGACTATGTAAGAAACTGGACAAACATATATAAATTATAGCCAACAAATTGACAAACTTGGATACATACCTCTAAATCTTGTTAAAACCTGGTTTTTTATAATCACGGGGTCAATATAGCCTTCGAGTTGCTCATTTTCTCCTTTGGACGCTCTGGAATTCTCTTACGCATAGAATGAATTTGTTCACAATGGTTCAATATATTTTAAACAAGGAAGATCTTGCTGTGTCGCATTAGCCATTCAATTCGGGTTATGAGTGAATTTTCAATAAATCTGCAGCCGAATATTTAGAACTTAAATTCATCGTGGGTTGATGGAGGAGGCAGGGGTGGTGATGTGGTCTATCAATGATTTCAAAAGGATTTTTTGATTGGTGCACGAGGTACAAACTAATGCGGGATTAGGTATTAGTTAGCTCCTTAAATGCCCAAAATCCGATCGTATCTAATTCTGAAAATGTCTCGTCGTGTCACTCCTTCAGTGGGTGGATCGGGGATCGGGGTCATGCTATGAAAATTTTTGTTGATACTCTCCTATAAAATATATGACGCCGATCAATATTATCGTACAGTGCTGACGCGAAATATCTGACTCAGAGGTGTGACTAGGAACTAGGTTACCAAGAATGACTCAGGGTAGAACTAGACCGTACAACCTTCTCACCTGGTAAAGACACGTGGCATTGGAGACCAGTGACTTAATTCGCTTCTGTTATCCGGAGTCAGGACTTTCCTTAATCTATTCGTTCTAAAACAAACCTTAGCTTGCCGATGCCAAAAAATTGCCAAGGATCGACTATCGATGATAAGTCAACCAAAGTGCTCTCGGATCTGTGCCCTCGAAAAAGTCCCGATGCCAAAAACACATCGGGGATTGGGGATATTTTATCATGGTCAAAATTTTTGTTGTGATCCTTTTGGGTTTTCCCCGATTCCAATAGAGTGCATCAGGCATTGGCTATCTCTCGAACCTTTATGCGAAAAACTTATCGCAAACCAAAACTTCCTTCTGCCGATGCCGATGAAGATCAACGCTCAACGAATGTTGTTTTCCAAGTGGTTCCTATACTTAAATTATTTCCGACATGAACCTGAGCGCGTTGGGTGCAGTGTTTGGCTGTCGATTCTTAATCCAGGTGTTAAGGTATTTTAGTCACGGGGTTTCATAAGTTCAAACAAACCTGAATAGGTGATCATAGTCATGAAAATAAGCAAAGACAAAACATTTCCCAAAATGAAATTGAATCAGACAGTGCAAAAGATCAAGTGGTACCCAAAAAGTAAAAAAATGATACGGCGTTTTAGGGTGTGTTGAGTGCTCAACACAGTGTTCATGACCACTTGTGAGATTGCACGATGCACCAAGTTCCTGGTAAGAAGAGTGCACAACAAGAGCTTATGGATCGACATGAGATATCCCATCCATGCAAAGGATATCCATCATCTCACAAGACTGTCATTGGAAGGTGAGGATGTATCTAAAGGATTCCAAGGGCTGAACAAGCATGGAAAAAAGAAGGGTGAAATAAGTTTGTATGAAAATATCCATACCCAGCGAGGGGGTTGCATAACAAAAATGGAGCCCATTCTTCCAGAAACGGTGAGAACAATTTTCTATGTAATCGTAAGCAAGGTCATGCGCTCATATTACAAGGGTGAATGCACATTGGATGCCCTATCAATGGTAGGTTTCTGTGCAAACGATGGAGTCTTTAACTAGTGCAGTTACATGTTGGAGGAATTTCTCATTGCTTGTGAGGAAGTTTAGAAGAAGGGAGACACCTTTATGTATGGGTATATGCTTCTATATTTTACAATGTTGAAGTGGCGACCACCCATGGATAGACAAATAACACTTGCAGATAAGGGGAATCTTGCAAATTTGTTTGAACATTGGCATGCAAGGTCAGATTATGAGAATATGGAATTCAATAATTTTGCATTCCTGAAGTGGTACAATCAACTGATTGATGACACCCAAAGGATACACGTACCACATGAAATGTTGAACCTAAATACCAGAAATATCTCATTCTCCTTGAATTGCCACCACAATTTTGTCTATCCAAGGCCTGCAAAGCCCTCTGATTTCCACACGAGGCCGCTACCGTTCTATCTGGAAGAAGAAATATTTGACAAAGAGGTTATGTCTTGGTTGAGAGTGAAACAAAACCCGTGCAAGTCGGAAATGAATTACCTTTTTCCGCCAGAGTTGTTGAAGAAGAAGAGTTTAGCATGTGAAGCAAGGTCGAGTTAGTGCAAAGTACAACTGTTGACGAACTCTCAAATGACACGAGATTCAGAAGAAGAGGAAGAACACTAGCTGCAATGTTCCAAAAGAACCTTACTAGGACGTCCCAAGCTTCGAGATGAGGCGGTACTCTCAGCTAAGACCGTTAATGACATTTTAGTTGTTTCCTTGACATGTGAGGTTCCTACTAAAAATCCTATAATCGGTGTTTCCCCTATAGTTATCCCAACCAAAGTCATAAACCATCATCCCATATCTAGTTCTCTACCTTGCACTAGAGCAACCACTCTTTCTACCCAAAATGTTATTAATACAGTTGATGACCCCGAGCTAGATCCCAAAAAATATTCCACTATAATTGCAGAGAAATCCATATCACCACCATCCAGGGATACCACAGTCCCACCACCACCCAACTCACTAGAACCCATGGAACTAGACATCCTAGAGAACCATGGGAACTTCAAAGATCTTATCCTATCAACTGTTTCCATGCCGAGATAGTCAAATGTTCTAGCTATGTCCCCTTTGGTTACTCTTCCCTCTATGTAGAGCTTATTGATGATTGCATCTCCATGAGACATTCTTCAGGTCTTCTCCCCAAAGTAGTGGGCTGGGTCGACCCGTGCCTTCTCCCAATATTCTCCATGATGGAATGAGCTGGGTTGACTTGAGACTGGTCTTTTCCTCAATTATGATGGGTTGGGTTGACCTGAGATGGGTCTTCGCCCTAGGTGGATGGGCTGGGTTGATATGTGGGGATGCCCCTAATATTCTCCCCATATCGGGCTGGGTTGAACACTCCTTTGAGACTAAGTTGAACATGACACTTGTTATAGGAGTGGCAAGCTATCCTGGGAGGGCACCTAACGTCCCATGGGAGAATACCATGTGGACATGTCACTTGGAATTTTACCAAGTGGACACATCATGAGGGAGCAATCCTTGACGATGATCATGACTTTCTCTAGTGGGTCGTAGCCCCTAAAAGAGACGAGGACATTCACATGGGGTGCATACATGTGTGACATATTGATGCATCCTTTCAATGTGATGACTAGAGACAAGAATAAGCCCGATGTCTTGTGCATAAGATCCATCAGAAGCCCAATGTCTTGTGTAGAAGACCTAATCTGCTGAAGTCAGCCTGGATGAAGAGACACCTTTTGGAAAGTAAATAGTTCGCATTGGACTTATATAAATAGAGAGAACTATCTCTCATTTTGTCAGAACACACTTGGATCACTTTGTCTCTCTTGTGTAGCACTAGTCTCTAGGGATTATAGTGCACTTCTTCTTGGTGATTGGGTTTTCTCTTGAACTATATATTATCTAGTGAAAGGTTGTTGCTGGGTTTTTCTCCCATGTGAAGAAGGGTTTCCCAGGATATCTCTTGTGCATTTTGTGCATGGTTATCTTCTTATGATCTTGGATAATTGTATTATGCAGTTAATGCTTAGGGTTTATGCTTCATGATATTTATGCTATGAAAAATTGAATAGAATGTTAACAAGTTGATCAAGAATAAAAATTCAACATGGTATCAAAGCA